>RJWJ010018671.1:0-31273 GCA_004363605.1 Indri indri
TAGCTGGGGAGGGGAGGTGGAGATGGGTAGGTAGATTCTAAGGGTCCACATCAGCCGATGACGCGCTGTGTGGACTTGAGCGAGACATTTCCCCAACGGCTTTCAGTTTCCTTTTTTGTAAAGCGAGGCGTTTTTGCTAAGATTAGTTTATCTCCACCGCTGCTTCTAGCCCTCCCCTAGTTAAAAAAACAAAAAAACAAAAAAACCCTGTGGTTTGGAGGCGGGGCTTTGGAGAGGCGGGGTTTCCAGACACCGACCTTGAGAAACTTGTTAGGGAAAGGGGATGGGAGGAGTTCGGAAGCCGAAACCGCATTCTCCGCTCCTCCCAGATCTGTATCTGGCGAGGCACCCTCACCTTTGCGGTTCACCCTGTTTCAAAAACCAGCCCGGAGTCTCACCCGCGCCCACACTCGGTGCTGTGACAGTCGGCAAAGCAAAGGCTCTTGCACCCAAGCGCGTTTACCTTTCCTGACAGCCGCTTCCCTGAGGCGCGTGGGGATGCGCTGTCTCTCAGCGGTCCGCAAACAGTGGGCGTGAGTGCGCGGAAGGCGCGAGGTGGGAGACCCGATGGTTCCCACTGCAAAGACCGCTTACGGCGTGGCGCAACTCGATTTGAGGCCCAGGGGTCGGGCGCTTTGCTGGGCTGGGTTGCGGGCAACAAGCGGGAGGATAATGCAAAAATGGGGAGGATCTGACTCAGACATCCAGGAGCTCTCCCTCCTCGCAGCGGAGGCAGGGTAGGATACCGGTAGCGTCCTTGGCTTCTCTGTCTCCTACGCTTTTATGTAAACAATACAGCCTCTCGGACACGTCAACCCCAACCGGGCCCTGTACCCTCCCTTCCTCAGTACCTGAGAATCACCCACAGGACCAGGAAAACACCTGGCACCCACCCCCAAACCCTCACCTTTGCCTACACCTCCGTGCTCTACCCTGGGCAGGGACTGAGGAAAACTGCTCTTTGTGGGGAGAGGAGCTGTCTCCAGTAGGGAGGAATATTTCCTAGGGCTGCTGGCTTCGCCGAGGTGGCGGTGACAATGACCTTTGCTTTCAGAGTCTGTTTTTCCAGCTGTAAAATGTGGATATTATTTCCCAGCTGTCTTTCCGTTGTTGTGACTATCAGGAGAGGCACTGTGTTAATTTCTTGGTTGATTCAATAAATACTCATTAACACCAAGAATAAGTTAGGGCTCAGTCGTTCTCAGCCCAGGTTGTGAATATGAATCCTGTTGGAAGCTTTTTTTTTTTTTAGATACAGAGTCTCACTCTGTTGCCCTGGCTAGAGTGAGTGCCGTGGCGTCAGCCTAGCTCACAGCAACCTCACACTCCTGGGCTCAAGCAATCCTACTGCCTCAGCCTCCTGAGTAGCTGGGACTACAGGCATGCGCCACCATGCCCAGCTAATTTTTTCTATATATTTTTAGCTGTCCAATTAATTTCTTTCTATTTTTAGTAGAGATGGGGTCTCGCTCTTGCTCAGGCTGGTCTCGAACTCCTGAGCTCAAACAATCCGCCCACCTCGGCCTCCCAGCCTGCTAGGATTACAGGCGTGAGCCACCGCACCTGGCCCCTGTTGGAAGCTTTTAAAATATATCAAAACTTCTTTCACACAGGTCTGAGACTTGCTAAAAATAACTAACTAAATAAAAAATAGGCCGGGCGTGGTGGCTCACACCTGTAATCCTAGCACTCTGGGAGGCCGAGGCGGGCGGATTGTTTGAGCTCAGGAGTTCAAAACCAGCCTGAGCAAGAGCGAGACCCTGTCTCTACTAAAAATAGAAAGAAATTAATTGGACAGCTAAAAATACATACGTATATATTAAAAAAAAATTAGCCGGGCATGGCGGCACATGCCTGTAATCCCAGCTACTCGGGAGGCTGAGGCAGAAGGATTGCTTGAGCCCAGGAGTTTGAGGTTGCTGTGAGCTAGGCTGATGCCACAGCACTCTAGCCCGGGCAACAGAGTAAGACTCTGTCTCAAAAAAAAAAAATAAAAAATAAAAACAAAAATAAAAAATAAAATAAAGTATACCCCAACCTGGGTCCCTCTCAAGGCCACTTAAGTCAGAATCTCTGGGGTAGCCCTGGACAATTTTAAGGGTTGTAAAGGTGATTAGATTTATATTCTGCTCTCAAAGAGGTTCTGGGCAGACTTGTCAGGGATAATCCTACCGTAAAGTAGAAAGTGACTTGTGCCTATGAAGGAAGTGTGGATAGGGAGCCCCCCCTAGATTGTCTGCTTCTCACAGACCGATTGGGGGATGGGGGAAAAACAAGTGGTTGTGCTGTCTTGCTTTTCAAGCATTTCTGCTTGATTAGGGATTTAAGAAAACAAAAGCTGTTATTTTGATATAAAATTAGAAATGGAATCTCTCCAGGGTCAGAGATCATTGATAATTTTGCTATATATGTATATATTATTTCTCATCAAATATTTTTAAGTATTTGTTGCAAATATACTTTCTTAATATGCTTTGCATATATAGTGTTTAATTCTTACCATTCTTTTAAAACACTGTGGAAAATTTCAAAGATACATAAAAGTAGAGAGAATAGTATAGTGAACCCACCATACCTGTCACCCAGTTATATAGTTATTACATTTTACCAAATTGTTCCACCTATCCTCCCTCCACTCTCTTTTTTATTTTTATTTTTTGCAGTGTTTTAAAGTATATCCTAGGACCATATTATTTTACTCATAAGTACTTCAGTAAGCATTTCTATTAAATTAGGACTTTATTTTTTCTTTAACTCATGAAGTAAAATAGCATATATAAGGACTTAAAACCATAACCATAATACCATTATCACACCTAACAAAACAAATAATAATTCCTTAATATCATGTAATTCCTAGCCTGTATTAAAATTTTCTTGATTGTCTCAATGATGTTATATTACAGTTGATTTGCTCAAATCACAATCCAAAACAGGTTCATATTTTATATTTGGTTGTTGTATTGATATTCTCTGGCTGCCATAACAAAACACCATAAACTAGGTGGCTTAAACAACAGAAATTTATTTTCTCACAGTTCTGGGTGCTAGAAGTCCAAGATCAAGGTGCCAGCAGGCTTCATATCCAGTGAGGGCTCTCCCCTTGGAACGCAGATTGGGGACTTTTTGCTGTGTCCTCATGTGGGAGAGAGAGAAAGAGCACTGGTGCCGCTTCCTCTTTTTATAAGGACACCAGTTGCATTGAATTAGAGCCCTGCCCTTTATCACCTCCTCACAGTCCTTACCTCTAAATACACAGAGGTCAGGGCTTCAACATACGAATTTTGAGGGATCCAAACATTCAGCCCATAACAATTGTTTGGTCTCTCGCATCTCTTTTATTCTATAATTGACATCCCCTCCCTTTAAAAAAAATGCTATTGATTTGTTGGAGAAATCTGGTCATTTGTCCTGTAGAATTTCCCACATACTATGTTTGGCCAATTGTTTCCTCATGGTGTCATTTATCTTGTTCCTTTTACCTCCATATTTCCTATAATTTGGTAGTTAGGTCTAAAGGCTTGATTACATTTGGATTTAAGGTTTTTTCAGTAATACTTTATAATTAGTTGTTACTATTCACTTTTTTTTAACAGGAAAGTAAAAACTTATTATTACAAGCTACAAAAACAGAACTTTTCCTTACTTTCTGGCTTTCTGGCCCTGTTTATATACATTTGTATTCTTGCAGAGTACAGTTTATGGGATGCAGGTCTAAAATTGCTTCCAGTAAAGGTCACTGTTAGCTTAAGGGTTAAACTATAAAACTTTTAGGTTTGGTTTATTAATCCTGTGTATTTTTTTTTCACAATTCAAAAGTATGTTTCTGGATTTTGCTAAACTAAGTGAAACTGCATACTTTTTTTACCCTACTGAACTAAAACAGTCCCACGAGGTTGAGAAAAGTTCAACTTTATAGGCCTCAGAAGCTAAGATTAAAAATAACAAAAAGATAATTATAAAGAAAAAGATTACTTCTACCTGGAGGATGTAGGCATTTCTGGGAGAAATAACAGTGGAACTGACCTTGAAGGACATAGAGTATTAGATGTTTGGGAGAAAATGGGAAAGATGTTGTAAATTGAAGGAAACTCATAACCAAAGTGAAGAGATGCCCAGTGATTAAAGCTTCTACTGCTAGGTACAAAAAAGGGATTCTGTGGGGCTGGTTCATAGGGTACAAGAGAAATCTCTTGGAAAGGTGGGTTAGGAGCTGAATTTTCAAATATCTTGAAAGCTGGTCTTTATTCTACAGGTGATAGTGAACTATCAGAAGTTTTTTTGTTTGTTTTTGAGGAGGGTCATTCTAAAAAGCCTGTTATTTTACTTGATTCTTATAAAAGGTAGGCAAGGATAGGATCACTGGACTAGTGAGAAAAATATAGGCTAAGTGATTTTTCCCAAGATGCCCAGAAAGTCTTTGACAATGATGAAGGTAATGGAAATATAACAACTAACATTTATCAAGCATTTTCTATATGCCAGGCCCTGTTCTAAGCACTTTATATGCATAACGTCATTTATTCCTCTCAACAACCATAGGACATAGGTATTAATATTATTCCCAGGTGAAGAAATCTGAGACACAGAGCAGTTAGGTAACTTGCCCAAGGACACACATCTTGTAAGAAGCAGGGCTAGAAATTGAACTCGGGCCATGTAGCTCTAGCCTGTGCCTTTAGCTGCTGACTTCCAAGGTAACTGGGATTTTTAAACAGGTAAGTGACCCGATCAGACTTGTAGCAATGTTGTTTGAGTACAATATGAAGGAAGAATTAAAGGAAAGAGAGACTGAGGATAGGGAGACCAGAGAGGAGGCGGTTGTAATTGTCCAAACATACATTGATGAGAACCTGAATGGTGCGTGAGATCTATTAGGGCCTGGTGGGGATAGCACGCAGCACATTATTTTTGGTGATTTGCTTGTCGCTCCCTAGACTGTAAGCAATCTGAGGGCAGGAACTGCCTGTCTTGTTCACCACTCTGTTCCCTACCACTACACGTTGAACATCCTAGATGCTCAATAAATCATTGTTGAGTAAATGAATGAGAGGAAGGAGTCTGAGTGACTCCAAGTCTTTGCCTTTAGTGTCCGGGGGGCTGGTGGTGACCACTCATCAAAGTCAGAGACGATGGGTGTTAGAGCAGGGTGAGGGAATGTTGCAGAGATGCCATTGACTTGGGTTATGTTAAGTTTGTCTGGCAGATGGTCAGGTGCAACCATAGCAGACACTTTTGTAGACTTACTGTGTTCCAGACCCTGTTCCAAACACCTTTCATATATAGGTGTCTTTGTTATCTAAAATCAGGAACTGAATAGATTTGGGTAGCAAGAGGTATTAAATGATTGAACCCTCTCAACAACTTCATGAGGTAGGTACTATCATCATCACTATCACCATCAGCATCATCATCCCTATTTTACAGATTTGGAAGCTGAGCCATGGGAAAGTGAAGTAAGTGGCCCAAGGCCATATAAATAAGCTGCAGAGTTGGGATTTGAACCAGGGCAGCCAGGCTCCAGGCACTTGGCCACTGCACTGCACCGCTTCAGTGGAGCACACAGGTCTGTGCTCAGATCTAGGCTAGAGCTGGAACCTTCCAGGGTCAGTAAACACTCTGTACAGCACCATAGGATTGACAGTCATGGCTCAATCACTAGTCTTCACTAGTAACCAAGCAAGGCCTGGTTCTTCAAGGGTGGTGCTTGGAGACTAGACTGGTTCAGGTTGTGTTAGAAATACCCTCAGATCCTGCCGTCCCCAGAGCTAGAGTCGGCTGTGTGTTCAGAGCAGGCTTCCAAGGGCATACCCCCTCACTGCCCCTATTCACCCCTAGACCTCTCTGCTTGCTCATTCAGCCACACTGGGTCCCACCCAGTCCCAGGCAAAGGGGATTTGCAGGGAGGGCTGGGAGATAGCATCAGAAAAGGAGGTGTCTATGTGGGTTGGGTGAATTAGAGTTCAGTCTTCCTTATAACTCCATTTCTCTCCCTCTTTTCTTCTCCTTCTTTCTCTCTCATGCCCCTCCTACTCCCTCATCCTTCTCTCTTCCCCAGTGGTGCTGACTGTCCTCACTCACACCCCTGCCCCTCGAGTAAGACTGGGACAAGATGCTATGCTGGACCTGAGCTTCGCCTACATGCCCCCCAGCCCCGAGGCTGCCTCATCTCTGGCCCCAGGTCCCCCTCCCTTTGGGCTGGAGTGGCGACGCCAGCACCTAGGTAAGGGGCATCTGCTCCTGGCTGCAACTCCTGGCCTGGATGGGCAGACACCAGCAGCTCGAGAAGGGGCAGTGGCATTTGCTACTTGGAATGATGATGAGCCATGGGGCCCATGGACTGGGAATGGGACCTTCTGGCTGCCTGCAGTGCGGCCCGTCCAGGAGGGCACCTATCTGGCCACCGTACACCTGCCATACCTGCAAGGACAGGTCACCCTGGAGCTTGCTGTGTACAGTGAGTGGGAGGACAGAGTTTTCCACGGGTAGAGGGTGGGTGCTGGATCATGGGGACACCATGATGGGGAAGGGATGTTGGAGAAAGGGTGCCTGGGTAAGTGGAGATGGGGATCCCTGGGAGTCAGAAGGGTAATGGGAGGGTGGAGGGTCCCTGGAAACCTGGGCGGCTTTGGCATGGGGATTACTGTGAAGCACCAATGGAGAGACAGTGGGTTCCCCATCCCAGCAGAAGAAACCCAAACCCCACTCAGTTTTGGGGAAGCCATAGGTTAGACGGAGGGTCTCTGAGGGAAGATGGTGCAGATTGATTTCCCCATTCTCACTTCCTACTTTTTCCCCAGAACCCCCCAAAGTGTCCTTGACACCAGCACCCCTCGTATGGGCTGCCCCAGGGGAGCCTCCCCCGGAGTTGCTCTGCCGTGTGTCCCACTTCTACCCTTCCGAGGGCCTGGTGGTGGAGTGGGAGCTCCGGGGCGGCCCAGAGGGTGGCTCTCGGAAGGCTGGGGGGCAGAGTTGGCTCTCTGCCCTGAGCTACCATTCCGACGGCTCTGTCAGCCTCTCGGGGCACTTGCAGCCACCCCCAGTCACCGTTGAGCAGCATGGGGCACGCTACGCCTGTCTAGTCCACCATCCCAGCCTACCTGCCTTGGGCCACAGAGCTGAAGTCACCCTGGAGGTGGCAGGTAAGAGCTGGGAGTGCCCTGGACCCTGAGCTGGTGCCCAGGAAGACATGGAGCTCACTCTTGCCCCTTCCACCTGCCAGGCCTCTCCAGGCCCTCCCTCGAGGATGGCATAGGCCTTTTTCTGTCCTCCTTTCTCCTGCTTGGACTCATCAAAGTGCTGGGCTGGGTCGGTGAGTGTGAGCCCCACCCCGACCGTAACCCCCGACTTGCGGACATTCCCTGCCTACTCCCAGAAACCTGACACCCATCCCTCTGTCCTCCCCCTCTACCATTCCTGCATCCCATCCCTTCTCAATCTTTCCCCACAGCTGCCTACCTGTCCACTTGGAAGGATTCAAAGGAGAAGGTAACAGCACTCCACCTCCCTTTATTTTTCCCTTCTCATTTTACCCCCTCTCCCCACCTAGTCACCATGGAGGGAGGCTGCTGGTGTGGTGGGGCTGACACAGACCTGGGTCAAACCCTACTGCTACATCCTAACTGTAGGACCCCTGGAACATGCTACTTAATTTACATCTCGGTTTCCTTGGATGTAGGGATTTACAAAAATTACTTATCTCACTCTAGCCTGGGCAAAAGAGTGAGAGACTGTCTCAAAAAAAAAAAAAAAAATTACTTAGGCAGTGCTGTCCAACAGAAATATAATGCAAGCCACTTATGTAAATTTAAATTAGCGATCCATTAAAAAGTAAACAGGTAAAATTAATATATACTTTAATCAAATGCAGGGTGAGTATCCCCTATCTGAAATGCTTGGGACCAGAAGTGTTTTTGGATTTTGAATTTGCGTATGTATGAGATATCTTGGGGATGGGACCCAAGTCTAAATACAAAATTCATTTACGTTTCATATACACCTTATACACATAGCCTAAAGGTAATTGTATACAATATTTTTAATATATGTGACCCATTACATGAGGTCAGGTGTGGAATTTTCTACCTGCGGCATCATGTGGCACTCAAAGTTTTGGATTTGGGAGCATTCTGGATTTTGGATCAGGGATGCTCAACCTGTATATCCAAAATATCATTTCAACATGTAAACAATATAAGAAATTATAGCTTTTTTTCTATTCTATGTCTTCAGAAGCAGATGTTTATTTTAAATTCAGCACAGCTCAGTTCGGACTAGCCAAATTTCAAATGCTCAATAGCCACATGTGGGCGGTGGCTACCATGTTGGACAATATAGCCTCAAAGGATTGTTAGGAGGATTAAAGAAGATAGTGCAGGCCGGGAGCGGTGGCTCACGCCTGTAATCCTAGCACTCTGGGAGGCCAAGGCGGGTGAATTGTTTGAGCTCCGGAGTTCGAGACCAGCCTGAGCAAGGGCGAGACCCCGTCTCTACTAAAAATAGAAAGAAATTAGCTAGACAACTAAAAACATACATAGAAAAAATTAGCAGGGCATGGTGGCACATGCCTGTAGTTCCAGCTACTCGGGAGGCTGAGGCAGGAGGATCGCTTGAGCCCAGGAGTTTGAGGTTGCTATGAGCTAGGCCACGGCACTCTAGCCCAGGGCAAAAGAGTGAGACTCTGTCTCAAAAAAAAAAAAAAAAAAAAAAAAAAAAAAAGATAGTGCATTTCCTTTAGAAGATGAGGAGATAAAGCATTCAGCAGTGTCTGGCAGGTAGAAAACACAGAAAATGTTAGCCCCATCCTTCTCCCACTCTCTGTGCCCCTGACGGTTAATATGTCTCTGGAAGGAAGCTCACCTGCCTTCTAACCCCCTGAATTCCTCACCTCCTTCTCTTCCAGAAAGCACAGTGAGGGCACTCATCACCATCCTGTGGAAGCCACCATCATCTCTGGCTCCAGCTACCATAGTAGCTCCCACAACTAAAACCCCATCATCTGCTCCTACTCCCTCCAATCTCCCTCCACTGAGTGGCTTTTTAAAAAGAGAAACAAATCTTATGGCATGCGCCTTCTTAGAGCTCTAGGGCAGTGGTTCTCAAAAATTTTTGGTCTCAGGACCTCTTAAAAATTATCAAGAACTCTAAAGAGCTTTTGTTTATGTGGGTTATAACTATCAATATTTATCATACTAGAACATAAAACTGAGAAAAATTTGAAACGAATACACAAGCACACATTCCATTCGTTGTGAGAACCATGGTGTCAATACATATGTAGCTTCTGGAAGACTGAACTGTACACTCTTAGAGAATAATGAAAAAGGCAAATAACACTTTAATTTTGGTATAAAAAGTCTTAATTTCGCATATCCTCTGAAATACTAAGTCTCAGGGACCTCTGAAACAGACTACATTTAGGGAACCGGTGCTCCGGGGCCAAATCCATTCTTCTTGGTCCAGCCTTTGTGTCCCCCCGAGCCGGAGCCACTGCCTACCTCTCCAGCCCTACATGGTTCCCCCTATCTCTGCTCCAGGCCTCCTCTCAATGCTCATTACACGGTTGGCTATTCCTTTTCTCCAGTGAAGCAAACGCCTCCCGCCTGCCTCCGGGTCCCAGCGCTCTTTTCCCTCTGCCTGGTCCATCCTCGCCCTCCCTGGGTCCCAGACCAGGTCCGCCTCGCCATTCCCCTCAGACTGCCGCGGGTCCCTCTTGTCCGGTTCTCCAGTTGTAGTTAAGTGACTGTGTGAGTCGTCGTTAAATGCCTGTCTCCCCTCCCAGACTGCGGGCGCCTGGAGGACAAGGGCGAGCCTGCTCACTGCGGTACGCTCCGCGCCGGCACCGGGCCTGGCGCCCACTGGGGGGCGCTAAGCAAATAGCTGCTGGATGTCGGACGAAGGAAGCGGTGGCGCAGCTTAGGGTCAGGACTGTAGCCCAAATAGACGGGGGAACGGACCTAAGTGGGAATAAAGTTGAGTTCCAGTGCTTCCAACCGCGTCTCTCATTCTGTCCCTTTTCCAAGCACAATGAATCTTCCAATCACCTCCGGTCCGTTTCAATGCCCCCGACCTCCCAAACGTCTCGGAGACATTTGATCCCCGGCTGAAACCGTTTGGGGTGGGGCACCACTAATGGCACACAAGACACCCCAAAGCCGTGGGCTCTACCCTGACCAGACCAGCGTAATAACCGAACGGAGGTCGCAGCCTTGGCGCCGGAAGCCCGGAGCGCCGAATCTGAAACCGGATGTGGCGGCTTCCTGCCCCGCCCCCTTGCGCGAGAGAGGGAACCGATTGCTCCTCGGAAAACCCGGAGTGGATTTCGGTCCGCTGCACTCGTGGGTTGGGGTGGGGAGAGTAACCCCATGAGTTGGAGTGGTGGGGTTTCTCCCCACCTAAAACGCTCTCCGCACGCGTTTTAGCCTTGTTCTTGTTGGGGAGGGGAATGTCAAATTCTGCTCCTGCTCTCTCCCGGGAGCAGGTGACTGGAATCTGTCCCAATTCAGTGCGGGGCGACGTGGGCTCCAGAATCCCGGGGGCGGGGGGAAGGACAGTGGAGCTGGGGACCCGGCCTCCTGGGCTCCGGACCCCTGGGCGTCCAGCGCTCCTCTAGCTTGCGGCCCTGGCTCCTGTCCTCACTTCCTTCCCCTTTTGGCTCCTGCTTTCGGAGCGGGCGGACGCGGGGGGGAGCGGAAAGGGCGGGAGGGCCCAGGAGCCCCGCGGAAGGGGATACAGGGGGGGGGTACGGAAAAGCCCGGGAGGGGACTCGATCCGGGGACTCGGTCGGGGACTGGAGACAGACGGGAACAGCGGCCCGGGACCCACGCTGTCCCCACCCCTCCCGAGCAGGTCAGAGCCTGAACACCTTGTGACCCTGCCCGTTTCCATACTCGTAACCCCCTTATCCCCAAAATGCACCAAGGGCCCCTATATTACACCCCTGTGTTGCCCCCCTACCCCGGCCTTCCCGCAGAACTCCCATCCAGTTATCTGGACACCTACCCGTATCCCTTCCCTGCCCCGCTCCCCCGCGCCCGCCTGACTCTCCACCCCCACCCGGTCTCTCCCCAGGCGCCCCCATGGCCCGACCCCGCTGATTGCTTCACTCGGCCATGCTCCCGCGGCCCCTGCGGCTGCTTTTGGACACGAGCCCCCCCGGGGGAGTCGTGCTGAGCAGCTTCCGAAGCCGAGACCCCGAAGAGGGTGGGGGCCCAGATGGCCGGGTCGTGGGCGGGGGGCAGGAGAAAGAGGAGGAGGAGGAAGAAGAGGTGAGACGCGGGTGGTGGGAGGTAGGGGGTGCATATATTTCAGAGATCTCCATCTTTCTCTTGTCTCTGGGTCCCTACATCTCTTCCTTCCTGCCCCAGTTCCTCCTGCACCTCTCTCTGGTGTCTGCCTGTCTCCCTGCTGCGGGGAGCCCTGGCTTCTCTGTGGTCCTCTGTGTCAGTGTGACTCCGGACTGGCCCTCAGGAACCTGCCCTGTTCCTGCCTGGAAATTCTGGCTGGCTATCCCTGCGGGTCTCTGGCCCTCTCTGCCTGTGCCTGCTTAAACGTGCCTGCCTCTCTGAGCAGTTTTGTCCTGGTCCCTGTCTCTCTTCTTGTTTTTGTTTGGCGGGGAGGGGTTTGTTTCCACAGTAACCAGCTCCTCTGACTCAGGGATTGGGGAGGGAACCCTCAGATTTCGTGACCCCACCCTCTCCTCCCCTGGCCTGGTGCTGGGTAGAGGCCAGGAAGCCAAGGTTCTGGGACCGGGAGGGATGATCCTAGGCTGGGTAGAGTGGTCACCTGTTTTCCTTAGGGCTAATGGTGGTGGCCAGGAGCAGGATTTGGGGCTTCAGGAGGGGCGAGAAGTTGGATTTGGGGCCTGGAGGTCCTGGACTCCTGGGTCCAGACACTGGGTGAGGGCAGGGTGACTGGCAGGGCTGGTTTTTCGGGATCGGTCAGGGGAGGGGCTGGGGCCACGTGACTCTCTGAGCCTATCCCCCACACCATCCCCACTTCCCCTTCCCCTTCCTGTACTGGGATTGGAACTGCCACCTTCACGGGGTCCCCACCCGAGGGACCAGGATGAAAGGGGGCCTGAGGGAAGGACTAATTCTTTGGGCTTGCCGGGTCCTTGAGGGGGAGGGCGGGGCATGTGGCTGTGCCTGTGACTGAGGTTTCAGCCTCTGAGGTCGCTGCCTCTGGCTCTCTGCCTCTCACTTCCCTCTCCTACCCTTTGCACCCTGTATCTCTGTTGTGTTGGGGTCAGCTCTGGGGAGAAGGGGCTTCAGGGGTCTCCAGGATCAGGGTTCCTGCACTCCATCCACCCCCTCACTGCAACCCCCTCGACTCCACCGGGCCCTGAGGCGGCTGGGGGGGGGCTGTCTGGGCCCCAGTGGGGGAGATCTGGGGTCACCAGCCCCCCCCACCCCTCGCACTCGCTGGTATTGCCCCCCGCCATCACAGGTGAGGGGTACAGACGGAGGAGCAGGGCCTGGGGTGAGTGAGGGCTGAGGGCAGTGGGGGTGGTATGGAACTGTCTGACTTCCCCTTCCTTGCTCCTCCAGGCCCCTGTGTCTGTCTGGGATGAGGAGGAGGATGGTGCCACCTTTACTGTCACAAGCCGCCAATATCGGCCTCTTGATCCCTTGGTGAGATCATGACTTTGGCTTCTCACCTCTGACCCGTCATCTCCTAGTTCCCCTTCCTCTGGCTGACTTTCTGGCCAGGGCGCTAGGTTGGAGGTCTGGAGTCCTGGACTCTGCTGTGTGACGTAGGCCAAGTCTTTCGCCCTCTCTGAATCTCAGCAAAATGAGCCTGGATCATCTCCTAGGACTGGGACTGTCCCTAGAAATCTAGGGACAGAGTTGAAGAAAGGGTCAGTGACCATCCCTCTGTGTCCTCCAGGCCCCCACGCCTCCCCCGCGTTCCTCCCGACGGCTCCGGGCTGGCACTCTGGAGGCCCTGGTTAGACACCTTCTGGATGCCCGGACATCAGGGGCTGACGTGACCTTCACGTCAGCCTTCCTGGCCACCCACCGGGCCTTCACCTCCACACCTGCCCTGCTAGGGCTTATGGCTGACAGGTCAGGGTCATAAGGGACCAAGGGTCATGGAGGTGTTTGGACTTCCTAAAGCCCCCACATCCCGCCAAAACAGTCAGAGCCACTGGGGGTTTGGGGAAAATGGACAGATTCTCTTCTTCCCAGGCTGGAAGCCCTTGAATCTCATCCTGCTGATGAACGAGAGAGGACAACAGGGTGAGTGAGCCCTGATCTCAGTCTCCCAGTCGCCTCTGCCCATGCTGCAGCTTTCCCTCTGACCCTTGGCTGATTGCCCCTCTCTCAGGGTAGCCATCTCTGTACTGTCAACCTGGCTGGCCTCTCACCCTGAGGATTTTGGCTCTGAGGTCAAGGTTCAGCTTGACCGGCTTGAGAGCTTCTTACTTCGGACAGGGTATGCAGCAGGGGAGGGTGTTGGGGAGGGCAGCGCTGACCTCATCCGCAATCTCCGGTCCCGGGTGGACCCCCAGGCCCCCGACCTTCCTAAGCCCCTGGCCCTCCCCGGCGATCCCCCTGCTGACCCCACGGATGTCCTGGTGTTCCTCGCTGACCACTTGGCCGAACAGCTGACCCTGCTAGATGCGGTGAGACCCTGACCTCTGACCCCCATGCCCGTTAACCCCTTACTAACCTCTCCTTGACTCCAGATCCTTCCCTTGCTTCCAGCCCTTCCTGATCCAGTTCCCAGCCCCTTCCATCTACCGTTTGGACCTTTCCCCTTTTTCCCTTGGTTGTTATCCTTCAAACCCTGTGCCCCCTGGTTCCTTGGCCACCTGAAACCCTCTGATCCCTGATATTGGAAGGCTCACCTCACTTGACTATGAACTTTAACCTCTGACCTCTGCTTTGCAGGAGCTGTTTCTCAATCTGGTCCCCTCTCAGTGCCTGGGGGGCCTATGGGGACACAGAGATCGGCCGGGACATTCCCACCTCTGCCCATCTGTCCGAGCTACTGTCACACAGTTCAACAAGGTGGCAGGGGCAGTGGTTAGCTCCGTCCTGGGGGCTACCCCAACTGGAGAGGGGCCTGGGGAGGTGACCGTACGGCCACTCTGTCCCCCCCAGAGGGCCCGGCTCCTGGAGAAGTGGATCCGAGTGGCAGAGGTTAGAGAGGGTTGCCCTGCTGGGGACTGTGATGTGGAGATGGCTCCCACAACCTTAGCTTTCCACTTGACCCCGCAGGAGTGCCGGCTGCTCCGAAACTTCTCTTCGGTGTATGCTGTCGTGTCGGCCCTGCAGTCCAGCCCCATCCACAGGCTCCGGGCAGCCTGGGGGGAAGCCACCAGGTGGGGAGGGTGGGGCACTGGGCTGGGGGTGGGGGTTCCTCAGAGGGCTGGCAAGAGGGTGTGGCCGAGCCAAGCGTGTCCTCAGGCGGCAATTCTCCCTCACCCAGGGACAGCCTCAGAGTCTTTTCCAGCCTCTGCCAGATTTTCTCTGAGGAGGATAATTATTCCCAGAGCCGAGAGCTACTCCTGCAGGTGAGGCCCTGTTTTCCGGCTTTCCCAGCCATCCCTGCTCCCTGCTCCTCCTCCGATCTTCTTGTTTTGTCACCACCAGGAGGTGAAGCTGCAGCCCCCTGTGGAGCCACACTCCAAGAAGGCCCCGAGGTCTGGCTCCCGGGGCGGGGTGAGTGACTAGCGGGGGCTGTGGTCGTGAAGGAGTAAGGAGCGTGTTTGTGGGGAGCAGTCTGAGGGCTGCGAACGGGAGGCACAGGGTGAGCAGAACGAAGTCTGTCCTCTGAGGCAAGTGGAGGGAAAGTGCGGAGGGATGGTGGGCCCTCGTTCAGTGGCAGGGGCATCTGACCCTGACCCCTGACCTCAGGGTGTGGTCCCATACCTCGGCACCTTCCTGAAGGACCTCGTGATGCTGGACGCAGCCTCCAAGGATGAGCTGGAGGTCAGTGGGGTGTGTGTGTGTCCCTTGTAAGGATGTGACAGGCGGGCTGCAGGGTCAGACAGACTCCCTCCCGAAAAGGGGCTGTAAGGTGTAAACGGCTGAGAGTGGGACTCTGGAGCCAGGTCTGTTACTGCAGCAAGTGGCGTAGCCTCTTTGTGCCTTGGTGATCTATAAATGGGAAGTTAGCCATAGTATCTGTATCAGTCTGTTATTATGAGGGTTAAATGAATTTGTATTTGTCAGGCACTTAGAACATGTCTGAAATGTAAGCATATATAGAATACAGTTTGTTAAATAAATAAATACTGAGACCTTGGGCAAACTCCTGTCCTCTCCGAACCTCAGTTTTCTCATCTGAAAAGTAGGCATGTTTTCTACCTGAGATACTCGATTTAAAGGGTCCGGTGCAGTGCTCGGGGCATGATAGACTGAGGGAGAGGGGGGATAGAGGAGGGATGGGGGAGTCAGAGGCCAGAGGGAAGTGTTTGTGAGTTGGTTGTGGATGTGTGTGTGTTTAGGAGAGGACATATTCCCTCTCTGTTGCCTGGAAGGCAGGGCTAGGACTTTGACCCCATCCCCATTTTCCTTGCAGAATGGATACATCAATTTCGACAAGCGGAGGAAGGTGAGAGGAGTTCACGGGCTAGATGCTAGACATCCCTATCCATGTCCCAGGAGGAGGAGGAAGGGCAAGTTGGGGGTTCCTGAGTTTTTGGCCCCTGCAATTTGAGGGCTCCTTCCCAGGAGTTTGCTGTCCTTTCTGAGTTGCAACGGCTCCAGAATGAATGTCGTGGCTATGACCTCCGACCTGACCATGATATCCAACAGTGGCTACAGGGGCTCCAGCCACTGACAGAGGCCCAGAGGTGACTGGCTGGGTGAGGTTGGGACTGTAGGGCCCTGGCTGGGTGTGGGGGGTTGGTGTCATGTCCTGACCTCTGCCTATTACCCCTACCCCAGCCACCGTGTGTCCTGTGAAGTGGAGCCACCTGGTACCAGTGACCCTCCTGCCCCAAGGGTGCTTCGGCCAACACTGGTCATCTCACAGTGGACAGAGTGAGAGATTCAGCAGTTGGGGGTGGTTTCTAGGGAACTTGCCCCTCTTATTCTGACCTTCCCAATCTCCTGCCACTCCAGGGTTCTGGGCTCTGTTGGGGGCCCCACCCCCTTGGTGTCCTGGGACAGGCCCAGTATTGGGGGAGATGAGATGCCCGGAACCCCTGCTCCTCTGCTGACCCGCCTGGCTCAGGTGAGCTCTACTCCTGACCTCTGACCTTGCCACTGACCCTAACTCTGTGAATGTTTCTTTTTTAATCTCCCTGCCTTCATGCCAGTCCCCCTATGTTGTTTGTTCTAGCACATGAAGTGGCCGTCTGTCTCGTCGCTCGACTGTGCCCTGGAAAGCAGTCCATCCCTGCACAGTCCAACTGACCCCAGCTACCTCTCTCCCCCAGCCTCCTCCCCTAGGCCTTCTCGAGGTCACCGCAGATCAGCTTCCTGTGGCTCCCCACTGAGTGGGGGTTCAGGAGAAGGGGCCTCCAAGGGCACTGGATATGGGGGAGGGGGATCTGGGCCAGGGGCCTCTGACTGCCGAATCATCCGAGTCCAGATGGAGCTGGGGGAAGATGGCAGTGTCTATAAGAGCATCTTGGTGAGGGAGCCTTAGGCTGGGGGTGAGGGTGAAGGATGGTACTTTGTTGGACTATAAATGTTGTCTTAGTTTTGGGCAGCCAAGTGGAGTTGATTCTAGTTTTAATTTTGACCTTTGGTTTTGGCAGTTATGTTTTATTTTGATGGCCACTTTGCATTAGCTGCTGTACCTTAAACTTTTGGTGGCCATATTAGATTTTCAGAACCAACAGCAGTTTCCCCCCACAGGAAGCAGCAGTATTTCACTGGGCACCATGTGGGCTGGCTTATGAGGTACAGGGACCCACCATATTAGGTTTCCCTGTTCATTCTAAAGCCTTGGACACAGGTAACCTTTTTAGGTTAGGTCAGTGGCTAAGGTTGGAAGGATGGGAAGCAGAGGTCATCATGGCCGATTTATTGCTCTTTTGGTCTCCTGTCCTGCCAGGTGACAAGCCAGGACAAGGCTCCAAGTGTCATCAGTCGTGTCCTTAAGAAAAACAATCGTGACTCTGCAGTGGCTTCGGAGTATGAGCTGGTACAGCTACTACCAGGGGAACGAGGTCAGAGGCCACAGGGAAAGGCAGACTCGGGAAGAAAGTGGAGTGCTTCCACATCTGGGCGGTTGTGGGGGGAATGATTGTTTGTGACTGACATCTACCCTCGGAACCTGCAGAGCTGACTATCCCACCCTCGGCCAATGTCTTCTATGCTATGGATGGGGCCTCACATGATTTCCTCCTGCGGCAGCGGCGAAGGCCCTCTACTGCTACACCAGGCCTCACCAGTGGCCCCTCTGCCTCAGGAACTCCTCCGAGTGAGGGGGGAGGGGGCTCCTTTCCCAGGATCAAGGCCACAGGGAGGAAGATTGCACGGGCATTGTTCTGAGGAGGAGCCCCTGTTGCCTTACAGAAGTCATGGTGTTCATACCCGATGTGGGTAGCCATCCTGAATGGTGGCAGTTATGTCACACTGGGACAGAAATTTAGAAAGGTGGCTGCCACCCTGGGGCAGTGAAGTGCCATTGGTTTACCAGACAGCTGAGAAATCCAGCCCTATGGGAACTGGTAATCTTGTAACCAAGTTGGATACCAGTGTACAGCTCCCCCCTCCCATGAGTGCAGCACACACCTAGTGCTGGAAAAAGGCATCAGTTTCTGATTCTTGGCCACATCCTAGCAAAGGGCCAAGGAAGGGCCTAGAAGTTGCAGGGTGGGGAGGAGAGTGGAGGAGGGCCTAAAGTCTCTGAGCCCCAGGGTAGAGGGGGATGGCAAGAAGCAGGTTCTAGTAGTTCCTTTTCCCACTCTGGGTGTTTCTATCACTGTGACAACACTAAGATAATAAACCAAAACACTACCTGAATTCAACTCCCCTGTCATTGCAGTGCATTGAACTGGCTGCTGGGAGAGGGGGTGGGGAATTGGCTGAAGGTAGAAGCCAGGGAACAGGAAGGGACATGAAGAGCTGAAAATGAGGTATTGGTGAAAACAGCTTCCTCAGAACAATTTATTCCTCTCTACCCCTGGTCCCTTCATTTACTGTTAAACTTTCCTCCTCAGTTGTCACAGACCCATGTCAAGTAGTAGCCACCAAATTAAAGTGATTAGTATGAACGACTTCCCCGGCTGCAAATTTTTAAGAAGCAATTTTAGGACAAATAAATGGAAAAACAACCTTGTGGACAACACGTACTTGGTGGTGTTGGAAGACTTACCAACACCATAGAGCGTTATGTGCTGGAATTTTAAATCAGTTTAAGCTGCATTCAAACAAATTCTAAGAAGTCAGAGGTTAAAAAGAACTGAAAGAGATTTTAGGGCTATTTGGAAGATGACAAGTATTCATAGCAAGAAGGGTGACCATACTTTATCCTGGGGTCTCAGGTTAGAGAATTGTGAGTTCTTCAATTAAACTGACATTCCTAACAATATGCTGTAAATGCCTTTCTCGTGTTTCCTAAAGGGTCATGCCAACCAAGATAAGGGAGAGTTAAGGGTTCTATGTATAGGCAAGAAGCAGGTTTGAGACATTTAAGATTTTAGTTTCAAGAAAGAAAGATTACCCTGCCACAGAGAGATTCCCGCTGCAAGAGTCTGGACCTGAGGGGAGTAACACAGGTGGAATAGGTATAAGGTGGAAGGGGCTGGGGAGATGGGTGGAGACAATTATGATGGAAATGACTGGTCAGAAAACAAAGCCAGGTATTTTTACATTTTATTAGCTACAGTACAGATCCTAGAACTGCCTCATTCCCTCCCCTCCCCACCGCTATGGGGTCAGGCCTTCCCAGGAACCCCTGCCTTTGCCACCTGGGCCCGCTGGAACTCCTGCTGCAGCTGAGCAAGGGTTTCCCTCTGTTGCTCTGACTGCCGCTCCAGGTCCCGGAGCTGGGATTCGTATCTCTTACTGAGGAGAAACAAGGGAGACAATCAGAAAAGGAGAAATTAATGGGAGTTATTGAGGGTGCTGAAGGCAAGAAAGAGATTGGTAGAAAACTTGAGATCTAGGGGAGGGAGGAGAAGGGGGATTAAAAGGGAAGGAACGGGTTGGAGGAACTGGACAACCGGAGACTGACTATGGAGAGCTACTCTGCGATCGTTCCTCAACACCCGTACTCCAACGATGTCAGTTGCAGCACATGGTGGCTGAACAGAGACTCACATTTCAGCTGTGATATACTCCAGCCTCTTCCCCACTGTGGCCCGAGCCTCCCCCAGCTCCTGTTTGACCAGCACAGGACCCAGAAGTTTAAAGACCACGTTGGACCCATCCAGCAGGGCCAGTTCCTGATGGAGGGGTAGGACGTATATGATCAGAACCAAGGCCAGTACAGGTCCCTCCTCGCCCCACACATCCCGGTCCCTCACCTCCTTCACGATATTATTTTCTGTTAGTTGTGCCTCAAGCTTCTGCCTCCCTGACATGGATTTACTCAAGTCTGGGGGTAGGAGGAAAGACATGATTAGAAACGTCAAATACGCCACCGACACCCCACAACCCCAGTTAGAAGAAAGTGGATCTGAGAAAGTAGACGAGGATGGGGGCAGCGGGTCAGTGGGTAGAGAAGAGTATTGAGGAGGGAAACTAGCTGCACGCGGGGGCCCGGATGGGGCAGAAACCTTATCTTAGTATGGCTCTGGGCTGTGAGTGGATTGGGGCGAGGTCACACCGACCCTGCTTCCTTACCCTTCTGTAGCTGTTGATATTTCTCCACTTCTCCCTGCAGCTTCTTCTGGATCAGCTCAGCCATGGCGGGGATAAAAGCCTGCGGGGAGCGGGAGAGGGGCGCCGGTCTCACTCTCAGGAAGGTCCCTGAGCTCCCCTTTCTGGCCTGGCCTGCGGAAATGACAGCACTCTTGAGAGGCAGTCCCTCGGCGCACCGCAGCCTCTTCCTGTCCTGGATATCGGCTCTACTCTGGCGAAACTCGACACCCCAACCCTCTCAACCGAAACCCTAACCTACCCACGTTCTCCCCTCAGTATTAACAAACTCGGAAGTAAACAAGGAATGCTGGGAAAAGACGGCCGGAAGCTGCCTTCTGACACAGGCCGGGAATGTAGTTCTCACATATTTAATGAGTGGCGTTCTGCTAAAAAGATGGGACTCAGAAGTGTTTAGGCAAGGTGAGGAAGCTAATCCGGAAAAAGAAACTGCATCGTTACTTGGGCCCTGGCCCCAGACCTACCTTTTTCCCATTACTTGGGCATAAACTGCCGCTCGCGGGGGCGGTGACAAGGTTTGCCCCGCCCCTCAAAGGAGAGCGTGCCCTCACTCAAGATGGCGCCTAGAAGGCTTAAGACCTGGTACAATGCTGATTGGATGAGGGTCAGAGGACTTCCGGGAGTTGCCAAGCCCGTTGTGGGACAGCTGAGAGGAGTTTTGCACGTGGATTGGGTTCCGGGAGGGCGAGATGGAGAGAGCCCCCAAGCCGGGCAGGGATGTCCCACCCAAGAAGGACAAACTTCAGGCCAACCGGAAGGTAGAGGCCTTCCTGGGTGGGAAAGGAAGTTTTTTGTCTGTTTGTTTGTTTTTTGTATTTTTGCCCCCCTAAGATGTCCATGTCCTAGGGAAAGGAAGATTTTAGCTGCAGGTTCGGGGGGCGGAGCGTGGACAGGAGTATCAGAGTGCCTGGTCTTCCCGTAGAAACCGCGGCGATATTGGGAGGAAGACACCGCTCCGACCACAGCCCGAGCCTCTCCAGGGCCCCCTCGTAACAAGAAGAGGAATCAGGAGCTCCGCCCCCAGAGGCCAAAGACCACTCACAACCTAAAGAAGTCTCGGATCTCTAAGAAGCCGCAGGTCCCGAAGAAACTCAGAAAATGGAAGAATCCAGAGCCCCAGCGGAGCTTGTCTGGGGTGAGCTTGGGACCTGATAGGTGGCAGGGCACGTCGCCTTGTGCTTTGAGAGTGAGAGGGTTAGGGATCAACCCGAGCCTGTTTGCTAATTGCCTCCTCCCTGCCCCAGGCCCAGGACCCATTCCCAGGACCCGCTCCCGTCCCCGTGGAGGTGGTACAGAAGTTCTGTCGCATTGACAAATCCAAAAAGGTGAGGTCCAGTCGGAGATTGGAGCAGGGGTGGAGGCAGGGAGTGTCTGGGCGAATTGGATAGAGTCTTGACTAGGTGGCTCTCCTTTGACCCTGCTTATCCTCTGGTTCTTCACCTACTCCTTCTCCACCAACAATTTTACAGCTACCACATTCGAAATCCAAAACCCGAAACAGACTTGAGGTGGCTGAAGCTGAGGAAGAGGAAACAAGTGTCAAAGCTGCTCTTTCTGAGCTGCTGCTTGCTGAGGAACCTGGGTAAGTGTACCCTAATTTGGGCCTCCCTAGTCCTTGCTTTATGGGACTGTCTTTTCTCGTTTTTATGTTGGTATAGCCACTTCATATGGGAAGCTTTACTGCCGTCCTAACGTTCACTTGCAGGTTTTTGGAAGGAGAGGATGGGGAAGATACAGCAAAGATACTCCAGGCCGACATCGTGGAGGCCGTGGACATTGCAAGTGCAGCCAAGGTGAGCCTGAGCAGGGTTGATTCGTGGTGCAGGGCAAGAGAGAAATGGGGACTAGAAGAGAGAATTACTGAAGAGAATTCATTCTGTCTTGATTTTTTTTCCTCCCCCTTTTCTTAGCACTTTGACTTGAATCTGCGGCAGTTTGGACCCTATAGACTGAACTACTCTCGAACTGGGAGGTAAAGTTTGTATTCCAGTGACTCTTGAACTAAAATGTGGTTGTGTTTTCTTACCACTTCAGCCATGCCCAGAATACATTTGGGTGGTTGATGCGGGGAGGGTCCTGCGATTTGCTTGGGTGTGAGGGTGAGCATCTACAGCAACAGCTCTCCTCCCACGTGGAGAGGAGGGGCTGGTGTGGGGCAGACCTCAGATTGAGTCACAGTGCTCCCCTGTAATAACACCTTGCCTGTCCCTCACCTCCAACAGACATCTGGCTTTTGGAGGGCGTCGGGGTCATGTGGCTGCCCTTGACTGGGTGACAAAGAGGCTTATGTGTGAGATCAACGTCATGGAGGCAGTACGGGACATCCGGTCGGTGGTCAGTGGGGGTGAGACAGCCCATCCTTCATTGAATGACAGCCCATGACCCTGTCTCCCATTGACCCACCACTCCTCTCCCCACAGGTTTCTCCATTCCGAGGCGCTGCTTGCTGTCGCTCAGAACCGCTGGCTTCACATCTATGACAACCAGGGCATTGAGCTCCACTGCGTCCGCCGCTGTGACCGAGTAACACGGCTTGAGTTCCTGCCTTTCCACTTCCTCCTGGCCACAGCTGTGAGTGGCTGTGAAGCACAGGGACTGGGTGGCAGCCCTTGGGAAGACCACTTCTCCTCAAGGACCCCAGTAGAGAGAAGACAGGGCAGTCAGGACCCAGTCATTCTCTCCCTCTCTCTATCTCTCTGTCAGTCAGAGACAGGGTTTCTGACTTACCTGGATGTATCGGTGGGGAAGATTGTGGCAGCTCTGAATGCTCGGGCTGGACGGCTCGACGTCATGACTCAGAACCCTTACAATGCCGTTATCCATCTTGGACACAGCAATGGTCAGTCCCTGGCTTGGCTTTGACTCTTTGGTCTTTGACCATCTTGACTTGCTTTTCTTCGACAATTTGTACTTCATACGTCCCTTAAAATTAACCCTTTTGTTTCCCTCTTTTGTTATCTCTTGGTCTTGAGTCCCCATCTTTCCCAGATTCAACAACCTCAGGGTTAGGTTTGTGTTGGTAACTTTCGTTCTTCTTTTAATTACTTCTAGGCACTGTGTCTTTGTGGAGTCCAGCTATGAAGGAACCGCTGGCAAAGATTCTCTGTCACCGTGGTGGGGTACGGGCTGTGGCAGTGGATTCTACAGGCACGTAAGTCACTTGTTTAGGGGTGAGGTGTTGGGTGTCACAGCTGGGCAGAAAGGTATGGAAGGCAGTGTGCCATTAGGAGCACAGACAGACTCTGTAGCCAGGCTACCCGGGTTTAAATCTCGGTGTTACCACTGCCCAGCCATGTAAGTGTGGGCACATCACATGATCTCTGTGTGCCACGGTTTCCTCACCCTGAGTGTGGTGATATGAGTGTCTAGCTCAAGGGTCAGCAGACTTTCTCTGCAAAGAGACAGACAGTAAATGTTTGAGGCCTTGCTGGCCAAGAGACAAAAATTGAGGGTATTATGTAGGTACTTAAATAATGACCGAGAAAACAAATTATCATTAAGTTTTAAGCAATGAAATTAAAAATATAATAATTGAATATGATATTCTTGTAATACAGGTCTACTAAAGGGAAGAACTGAATTCCTCTTTTTGAGGAAAACATTTTGCTTAGGTGAGGTTCAAAGTTAGTATTCTAAATCATTCAATTTGATTGCAAATATTCACGTTAATGCTGATCTGTAGAGAGATTTTACATATTTCATCTTTGAAAACATCTTTTCACACCGGTGATGTTGTAGGTGGTATGTGAGATGCTCGAAATGCTATGAGGTTATAACTGTGTCACTGTGACTTGTAGTGTACACCAAGCAGCAGGGCAAATCGAGATGCCATAGTCTCTATCTCAGTCACTCGACTGTGGTATGACAGAGTGAAAGCAGCCACAGCATAAGTGCATCGAGTGTGGGAGTGTTCCAGTAAAACTGCATTTGTGGGCTGGATGCAGGGGCTCATGCCTGTAATCCTGGCACTTTGGGTGGCGAGGCAGGAGCATCACTTGAGGCCAGGAGTTTGGGACCAGCCTGAGCAATATAGCGAGACCCCGATGCCACAAACAATAGAAAAGTCAGCTGGACGGGGTGGTATGTGCCTGTGGTCACAGCTACTTGGGACTGAGGCAGGAGGATTGCTTGAGCTCAGGCGTTTGAGGTTGCAGTGAGCTGTGCTGACGCCACTGCACTCTAGCCCAGGCAACAGAGCAAGACCCTGTCTCAAAAAACAAACAAACAAAACAACAACAAAAAACTTTATTTGTGGACACTTGAATTTGAATTTCATTTAATTTTCACATCTCTAAATATTCTTTTGTTTTTTTTTTTTTCCAACCACCTAAAAATGTAGAAACCATTCTAAGCTTATGGGCTGTACAGAAATAGCTGGTGGGCAGATTTGGCCCATGGGAATAGTTTACCAAGCCCTGGTCTAAAGCCCTCATATAGCTGTGGTAGACTTTAAAACTCGTTAAGGCACATACAGAGTTTAGCACAGCGCGCAGCAGATGGGCAGCACTGCTGTCATCATTGTCGTCATCAAGATGATCGTTCTCTTCAGGTCTGGCTGGTGATGGGAGGGGTGAGGGTGGTGTGTCTGCCTCGGATTCCTGCTGTTCCTGAGGGAGTATCTGCATCTTCCACAGCTGCGCTTTCTGATTTGTACTTTCCTCTAATTCCTTTCATCCATCAGGCATTCACAGGGCACTTGCTGTGGGTGGGGCTCTGTGCTGAGGTCCTGGGGACATAGGGATGAATTGTTGAGCCTGCTCTGGTGTGGTTTCTAGTTAACGCTTCAGGTACAAAATAGGTGGCCATGGTTTATGGGAATGAGGCCAGGTGATGCATTTAGTTTCTACTCAGTTGTCTTCTGTCATCCCAGACTCAATGTGACCAAACTGAATAGGTTGCCTTACTTCCAGAGTTCCTCCTGGCCTGCTCCCGTTCTCCCAGAATTTTCATCACCCAGAATTGGACTTCTTTGACTCCTGTAGCTATACATAGTCCTCATGTTCTTTGGCCATCAGGAATAGCAGGAACCAAAAGTACTGTTTCCTGAGTGCTTTCTGGGTCCCCCGGCTCTGATACTTTGGTGGCATCATGACTACCTGTGAAGTCCTGGCTGCTTTTCCTCAGGGGTCCCTCCCAGAGCTGTCTCCATCCTTGCTGTCTCCTGTGGGCCTGAGTGATACATCCATTTCCAGCCTCTGGCTCTTTCTTGCTTGTCCTGGGCACTCTTGTCATAATAATCTTTCCCACAGGCTGCTTTCCTCCTCTAACACTGCTGCTCAGAAGTCTTCTACGTTAAGTATAGACTACATAATCTATTTTTAAGTTGTTTTTAAAGAAAATCAATAAGCAAATGCATGGAAAAGGAAAAGCCTGGTGGTCACCAACTTACGAAAGCCTCCAGGGTGCTTGGACCCCCTTGGCCTTCCATGTTTGCATCTTTGTGAACAAGTGATGTGGTTCAGCCCTCTTTACTCCCTATCTGTGCCACCCTGGCTCTAGGAGAGTGGGGAGGTCTGCCTGAGGCTTTGTGCCTCTGTGGGCCACTGGGCCTGTGGTGTAGCTTACCCTTCCTGGCCTGCCTGGGTCAGCCACTGCTCTCCTGTGCTTCCGGCTTAGTCATTATTTCACTGAAGCCTGGGGTCTGGTCAACACCTTGATGCTGAACAGCTCTGGTCCTTGATCTTAGGCCCATCCTCACTTTTCTCTGGCTCTCAGGAGGTCTTCACACAGGCCAGGGGGGCTCCAGAGATGAAGCTGACCATCCTCAAGAGGCTTTCTGGAAGCTTGTGTTAGGACTGGATTGGCTTCTCAAAGCTGAACTGCTTCTTGCAAGTTCAGTAGTACAGTGATGTGGCCTAGACTGCCCAGGGGATCCCATAGATGGGTGGGTGTGGGGAGAGGAGCCAGCATGTGCCCTTGAGTTGTTGCGTCACTGAAGGGTGTGAGCCCGTGTCCTAGGATCTGCAATTCCTGGTTTGCATTAATAGCCCACAGTGGTGGGGTTGAGGCCCTGATTATCTTGTCAGGAGAAGTACCCAGCTAGACCTGTCATGGGCTCCATTACCAGGGCAAGTCTTGAAGTCCTTGGCCCCTCGGCAAACATACCTCCCCTGCCTGGATGGTCCCCCTTCAGCCTCCCTCTCTGAGGAAAAACTTGAACATAGACAGAAACTCCAACCTCTGAAAGGTGACGGCTTCTGCAGCGCATGGTTCCCTGAGGAGGTGGTTACCACCCTTGCCTTCCTCCTTCCAGGGGAAGCAGAGAGGGGCAGGGCCCAGCCCTCCAGCGCATTACTCCACTACTTCCTAAGTAGGTTTGCTCGAGTCCCTGCAGTCTTCAGCTTGTGATTTGTCACTGCCACAGAGCAGTGTTGGGATAATGAGCTGTGGGTCCTCAGTCTGACTTTAAGAAGACCCTACAATTTGTCCCCTCCTGATTTTCCTGACCATCTTGCCCACCAATCCTGAAAACCTCATCTCTTCTCACTGAAAACAAACCTCTGCTTCCTTCTCATCATAGCACGTTAACGCATTTATATCTGCTATATCTGTTTATCGTGCTTTCTTGAGAATTACCTAGACTGACTCAAATCCTGCCTTGCCCATGAAGCCCTTCCTGACCACTGCAGATGCTCTTTTCCTTTGCTGCGAGTCCTGGCATGGGAACATCGCATTTAGGTACGGCCTGTTGTAGGTGTGCTCCCTTGGCCTCGTGTCTTGGTAGGGCGTGTGGTGTGAGCAGGTAAGATGCAGACACTAGAGAAACAGGCCTGACTTGAATCCCAGTCCGACCATTCACTAACCCAGATTCCTTTCTCTGAGCTTCAGTTCCTCACCTGTAAAAGGGAAATAAAAATAGTACAGAACTGTGTGAGGCTTAACTGAGAGGATGCCTGTGGAGTGTTAGCGTGAGGGCAGCAGTTGTTATCGTTAGTCTTTTTCTCCTCAGGTGGACTTGGCCACAAGCCTGCTTAGTAAACCCATTTACTGACAGATTAATTGATCCTCCTTCCCCCCAGGTACATGGCCACCTCTGGTCTGGACCACCAGCTGAAGATCTTTGACTTGCGAGGGACATTCCAGCCTATGAGTGCTCGGACCCTGCCCCAGGGGGCAGGGCACCTGGCCTTCTCCCAGCGGGGACTGCTGGTTGCGGGAATGGGTGACGTCGTCAACATCTGGGCAGGACAGGGCAAGGCCAGCCCACCCTCCCTTGAGCAGCCCTACCTCACCCACCGGCTCTCAGGCCCTGTGCATGGCCTTCAGTTCTGCCCCTTTGAAGATGTGCTAGGGGTGGGCCACAGTGGGGGCATCACCAGCATGCTAGTCCCTGGTAAGTGGCCCGGGGATGGGGCTCAAAGTGGATCAACTCTGGCTGCACGTTTGGGTGGCCTGAGACAGCCAGGAACGCGGGGCTTGGCCAGGCTGGAGCCGCTGGGTTAGCGTCTTCCTTATGGCTTCATGCTCCTCACTCCCTCCAGGGGCTGCTGAGCCCAACTTTGACGGCCTGGAGAGTAACCCATACAGGAGCCGGAAACAGCGCCAAGAATGGGAGGTGAAGGCCCTGCTGGAGAAGGTGAGGTTCTCCCCGCTGGAGATGGTGTCTGTGTGTGGGGGAGGGGTGGGGAAAGCTCCTATGCTGGGGCATCTTGGGAAGAGGGCTTCAGCAGCCTCCCCGGCTTCTTTGGTGCCACCCTCCCGTGCCCATTCCTGTCCCTCTGTGACACACCCAGGTACCTGCAGAGCTTATTTGTCTGGACCCACGAGCCTTGGCAGAGGTGGATGTCATCTCTTTGGAGCAGGAAAAGAAGGAACGGATAGAGAGGCTGGTATGCTCGGCACGAGTGCCCAGGCCCTTCCTCACCCCCACATCTCTCCCCATCATGGGCCTGCCCCAGGGATGTGCACAGCAGGTGGGTGCTGCTTGTGCCCTGACTCTGAGGCTGTAACAGATTATACTCCTGTCCCCTCCCTCAGGGCTATGACCCCGAAGCTAAGACTCCCTTCCAGCCAAAGCCAAAGCAGAAGGGCCGCAGCTCTACAGCAAGCCTGGTGAAGAGGAAGAGGAAGGTCATGGACGAGGAGCACAGGGTAAATGAGCACTCCCACGGGCCACACTTTCCTGCTTGGACTGCTGGCCAGCCTGCTATTTATCCCTTTGCCCATGTCCTCTCTCCCTCTCCTGTCCCCAGGACAAGGTCCGGCAGAGCCTTGAGCAGCAGCAGCAGCAGCACAAGCAAAAGAAGGCCAAGCCCTCGGGGGCCTGGCCGTCTGCCCTGGACAGATTCGTGCGCTAAGCCTGGTTCCAGGATGCCCTGGGAACAGTCCTTCCCCAAGATCACCTGTAGGGCAATGACTGTCCCCTGGAACAAGGAGGGGGCAATGTGCTCCCTTCCCAATTGGAGATAGACAGCTGGCTCTTTGGGTGGGTTGGTAATAAAGAGGAAAGTGATTTTTTTGGATGATGTGTCTGGATCATCCTGTGGATCTGTTCCCCTCCCCCTTGCTCAGCATGGGGCTATTCTAGGATCAGAGGGGTCACAGTGTTCTGCCTTTATCCCTTCCCCATACCTTGTTGGTGCTGTGGCCTTAGCCTTGCCTTTTAGGAGCCTTCCTCCTCAGAGAGGCTGTCCTTTCTCCCATGTCCCTGGAGATGTCCTTCCAGTTTGGCAGGGCCTAGCAGCCTCTGCAGGTTTGTGTTCTGGGAGTCCTAGTGAAGACCACACTGCACTCGAAGAGGTGGAGAGACAAATTTATTGAGGGGTGTTTGCCCCTCTTCTGCCCTGGCTATAGAGAACAACTCCAGCCCTTTTTTTTTTCCTTCCCGATGACCATTTTTGGGGCTGGCAGGCCAGGCCCCTAGGGTTCTCCTACATCCCTGTCTTTGGTGACAGAAAACATGAGGAAACCGATCAGCTGCAGCCAGCTAGGGCCCCTGCCATGGGCCTGTGAGAAGAGAAGGTCCCAGGGCTGCTGCTGGACCATCAGCCTCACACCTCTCCTTGGCCGCAGGTACTGTCAGCTATGAAGCCAGGCCATTACCCGGCACCGCAGGATGCCCAGGGCTCCCTGGAGCCAGGAGCAGAAAGGCGCAGTCCTTTCTCCAGCAGAGCCACCCACCAGCTTCCAGGCTTCTTGCATCTTCCAGGGGTCCAATTTGTGGGATGTCAGCAAGAACTTCCCATAGCAGCACCGGTCCAGGGGATAATGGGTGGCGCCAGCCAGCTTGACACAGTGGGTTGGGGCGAGGCCGCCTCGTCGGGCACTTACCCCCACAAAGACATCTTCCAGTGGCAGAGGGGGTGCCCCACTGGCCACCTTCAAAATGAGCTGCACAGCAGAAGCTGACAGCACGTACCCTGTGCCTGAGGCATAGGGGGGAAAGGAGCCCCAGGTTGGAGGCCACTGCTCCTCTGACACGTGGTGCCGGCCCCCTGGCGTCCTAGAGGGGTTTGCCCGCCAGTGTACCCGGCCCAGGTACAGAAGAGGCACTGCCTTGCTGTGTGAGGCCTGGCCTCCTTCCAGCTGTTCATCTCCGACCGCAGCCTCTGTCTGGGGCTCCGTGCCCCTCTCCCATTGCTCCCAACGGCCTCCTCGCAGGACCAACTCTGACACCAGTTCCGGGACGTTGACAAACACATCATCATCCGTCTTGAGGATGTAGCGGGCCATGGGGCAGTGTTTGTCAGCCCAGTTCAGCCCACTGAGGGTCTTGAGGGTGAGGTTTCGGTAGGAGTCCTGGAAGGCCGCCTGCAAAATGTCCCCCTGGGCAGCTGACTCCCTCGCCAGGTCGTTCCCGTGGGAGCCCCAGGTAGGGTGCTGCCTGTTGGGCTCCCCCAGCAGGAAGAGCGTCTGCACCCTGAGCCCCCGGGCCTCACGCAGCCCACCCCACGAGGCCCGAATGGCGTTTCTCTGGTTCAGGTTCTCCGGGGCTGTGCACACCAGAATTAGCAGGAAGGGAGGAGCGCCGGGACCACCGCAGGCCTCCTGGTTGGGGATCAAGAGGCGGGGCAGGGCCAGGGGCGGCCCTGGTGAGGCCGGGGCTGGCAGCAGGGAGGCTAGCGAGAGGCTCAGCAGCTCCTCCCCAATCCCCGAGGGCCCGAAGAGGGTCCAAACGATCACCACCAGCAGGGCAGCGAAGAGGAGGCGCCGGAAGAGGCTGAGGGGCATGGCGTGGCACAGTTGCTGGGGATCTGGAGGGAAAGGAGGACGCTTACAGGCTGCAGAGCATAGCTCTCCCTGGCCTGGGTCACGGGCTCGTACCTAACGGGCTACGCCTGGGACGCAGCGGGAGGCGCGCGCGGCCAGTACCAGCCCAGCCTGGGAGGGAGGAGGCGGCGGCGCAGCTGGGGACCACAGCAGCGGCATCCTGTGTGGATGGTTACCTTGTCGCCCCCCACAGCTCTGCTCTGCCAGCTGCCCCACCCCTTCCTCCAGCAGCCGGTATCCCAGCCACTTCCGAGTTATGCGTTTAATCTCCGCCGGAAGCGGCGTCGGAGCAGCGCGACGCGGCGGAATACAGGCAGGCGCATGCGCGGGACAGGCAGGGATACGGTCCGGCGTCTGTTTTGCCGCCCACCACCCCAACCCGCGCGCGCTTCAGCTGTTAAGTCGGGGGCTCACCCTTATTGCGCTAAGGCCAAGTGACTTTTTCTGTACCAGCCTGCCCCTAACTTTCCAACTATAGGACCCCATCTTTTAGAAACCCAGGGTGCCCAGGACCTGCAAATAATTGACCGCAACTTAAACTGGCTAGGCTCGGCTACCCACAACCAACCCCAGTAGACTTCATTGTTGTGAAAAAGGGTCTAGGAACCCCCCAAGGCTGCATATGCTGGTTGTTCCATCTCCCTCGTTATCTGTACATGACAGGGTGGGACATCACTACTAGCTAGACATAAGGTGACTGGGGGGCAGGGGAAGAGGCCCATCACCATTGCTAAAACCAATAGCATCAGTGTCGCCAGAAGAATGGAGGACCAGTAAGGAAGCCATACGTATATAAACTATTTATTAACAGACAAGGCCTACAGACTTATTTCTTCTTGGACACCCCCACGGTACGGCCTCGGCGGCCAGTGGTCTTGGTGTGCTGGCCTCGGACACGAAGGCTGCAGGTAAAAAAGACAGGAAGGTCATAGATCATACACAGCACAAAGAAAAGGCTGGGGGGAAAGGAAGATTGAACACAAAGAATAATGGTAGGAGTGAGTCTAGAGGCAGGCAGAAAATGAAACCTACACCCCCACTCACCCCCAAAAGTGGCGCAGCCCTCTATGGGCCCGAATCTTCTTCAGCCGCTCCAGGTCTTCACGGAGCTTGTTGTCCAGACCATTGGCCAGGACCTGGATTTGGAGGAGAGGGTGAAGATGTTTGTTTTATTCCAACCTCCTATGCCCAATTCTATTTGGATCCCCCTTTCCTCCAATCCCGCCCCCATCTCAATACACACCTGACTGTATTTTCCATCCTTTACATCCTTC
>RJWJ010018672.1:0-31268 GCA_004363605.1 Indri indri
GCTTACAATTGAATATGTGAATAAATAACTAAAATGCATTGATATTTTATTAACAAAATAGTAAATTATAATAAAATAGGTTATACTGGATGTGCTGGCTTTATTATTCTCGTTTTGGGGGAGCTTGACTTAAGAATTGTTCCTGCTTGGAAGGACTTTCTCACATCTTATTCTTAAAATGTTACCTCCCTTCAAACCCGGCTCAGTTGTTACTTGCCCTGGCAGGAAGGAGTCCCCACTCCTCTATAAAAATACAGTGCTCACGTTGCTTGTCTCGCTCTTCCTTCTAGATACCTGTGGGTTGTTTTACTCCACTTGCTGTGCGGTGAACTCCTTGGGGAAAAGTTCATTTTATATGCAGCATCTCATGTTCTGATGCAACTTAACAATACTCAGTGTATTTACTTAAAAGAACGAACAAGTGATGACAGTCTATTATTGGGTGGCTGTGTGATCTCAGGCAGTTTCTTATCCTCTCTGTGCCTGTTTCCTTGTGTCTAAAGTGGTGATAACTACAACCTCCTACATTTAGGGTAGAACGAGATCGTATAGATATAGTGCTTAGCAAAAGGCCTGGCACGCCAAGCTCTCAATAAATGTTGGCTGTTTATTTTATCATTATTAACATGGAGAGTCTTTTTCAGTAGGTACCTTGAGGGAGGGTGGTTTCTCTGCTGACCAAGGGCACAGCAGTGGTTGAAGGATAGGTATGAGGAACAGTAGCCCATAAAAGCAAAGTAAGAGCAATAAAACTAGAGTAATTTCAACCGGCAAAATGACGTTGCAAGTTCCATGCACAATAATGGGCAGTTTCCAGAAGGGCCCCGTGTACTCTCCAGCATACATTCAGCACATAAAAGCACAGCTCAACCTCACCGTAAATTTGATCTACAGCTGAGATGATTTCGTCCACTACCCAGAAAACACATGTTGTGCTAGTCTCCCTGTGACTCTGCGTGGCTCTGGAGGGTACCTTGGGTACTCTGCTCTTTTACAAGGACTTTCCCAGGAAGGTTAAATGGATGCCTGTTTCTCTCTGCACTCATTTTCCCATGGCAAGCACAGGCCTTTGCAATCACTCTGCAACCCTCAGGTCAACAGCCAAAGTAGGTTTGGGCGGTATCCATGGATGATGACGCGGAGGCAGAATCTCACTGGAGATTCTTTTTTTTCAAAATAAGAGCTGGGTCTGGCATTTCTCCCCTCATGTTCACCAACGTTTCCAGTATCACCAAAGCTACTCTGTGTCTCTCTCCTCCGGCATCCTCAACTCTCACTCCTTCTCCCAGACTGAGCACAAGGGTTCACCTCCTCGGGGAAGCCTTCCCTAGGTCCCCGGGTGGGGTTCGCTGTCCACCCCGGGGAGAGGTGGGTGGTTCCTGTTTGTACTACTGCGGTCACTTAGTGCAGGCCGGGTGCACGTGGAAAGGTTTGTTTCCATTGGAAGACTGCAAACCACTAAAAGGTATGGATCTGCTTTTATGCTTCGATGTTGTAACAGCAGGATCTGGGGCAGTGGAATGGACAGCTCTGAGGCCTTCTGGGAGCCTGCTTGAGGCACAGTGCCTGTCACCCGCAGACCAGGGTTCTACTCCCAAGGCCCCGATGGCTGCCACCATGGACCAGCTGGCCCCTCCCCTAATCTGGTACCGCACAATCCAATAATATAGTGTGATCCCCAGGGAGGGCGTGGGAGCCCCAGTGAAGGCTGGGATGGAATTCCCCAGGGGCACAGCAGGTGGGTGCTTTGGGAGGTAACATTTGATCTGTAGAAACAAAGGAATCTGATATGTCGTATACTCTGGAGTTGTCCAAAATTACACAAATACCTGATCGATGCTCGTCATTTACACAGGCATCCATTCATTCATCCCTTCCACAAATACCTCCTGAGCACCTGCTAGATGCCTGGCCCTGAAAAACCATGGTGTGTACATTGGAAGCAGCCTCTGTTGTCATGGAGAGTGTTGTAGTCAGGGTGTCAGATCGAAAATAATGCAATATACAGATCTATGAGGGCCGTCTGGAAAGTATCCAGCATTGTTAATATAACAAGAACGGTACCTGGCTGGATACTTCCCAGACGGCCCTCATAGGTACTTACAAATTATGATCAGTGTCATACAGGACAGGAGGGCAGAGGCTGAGATGGGGAGTGAGAGGAACGAGGGACGGGAACGCCCGTGGTGGGCGGAGAGATGGGTGTGCAGGTAGGCAGACAGATGGTCAATGAAGGGCTTTTAGGGGAGACGGCATTTTAGCTGAGTGGAAGGAATGAAAAGGGGCCATGGAGGCAGACAGGAGGGCGAGGAGCATCCTGCCAGAGGGAGCTGCACCCATAAAGATCCTGCAGAGAGTCTGATGAACCGCGAGGACTGTGGTGGGGCTGGAAGACAGAGAACACGCAGGGGGCGGGAGGCGAGGCTGTGCGGGGACGGAGGGGCTGGGCCACGCAGGCCTCTGCAGCCTTAGCACAGACAATCGGATTTTTAGTCCAAGACCAATGGGAAGCTGCTGAAGGACTTTAAGCAGGATTATGGTGCGGTGCAAGTCACAGATTCTGTAGCCTTCTCTCGTTCCTTTGTTTTTTATTTTTATTTTTCCCTACCGGGCTGTGACTGCAGTGTGAGCATCTGCACCATCTGCCTTGTGTAGGGAGGTTCTTTACTGCACATTTTCGGGCGGCCTTGTGGTGCCCCTTCTCCCAGGACAGATCTGGGCATGCTGATCCCCCTGAGGTCGGACTGACCTGGGAGGAAGGTGGCCTCAAAGCCGTGGATGTGCTGAAAAGAAAGGCCAGAGCTTGGGCCCAGAGAGGCAGCGGCACAGCTTGGACCTGGCCGGCCTCTGCCCTCTTCCATCGTCCTTTGGCCTCCACATGCTGGGCACTGCCCCGCACTTCCTGCTGGGTTGCCATTCGGTTTTAGAAACTAGTAAATGATTGCACAGCCAGTGGAGTGGTTGCCACGCTGAGGTTCTGGGTGCACTGCCCTATTCCCCTCCAGGAGGACCCACTTGCTGTTTTATGTTATACATGTGGCTTTGCAGGTACAGAAGGCTGACACTGGGGGAAAATTCGAAAAGTGACAATGGAAATGATTTCCAGTCTGAGGCAGAGGAACAGGTCAAATACCTGAACTCCCAGCCCTGTCCTGAAATGCTATTATTTGAACCTTCAAACACTGAAGAGCAAACGAGTACAGTCAAGCCATTCTAATGCTCCTTCTCAAACATGTGGCTCTAAGCCCGTTGGGTTTGGAATCCATTCAGTTTGTGTTGTTGCCAAGAGTTTTGTGGGTGAAAAGTTTAAAAATAGCTATGTACACGTAGGATGTCTGTAGGGGAGTGTGGGTAAATCCTAGGTTGGATAAAGGTTCTGTAAACAAGTGTCCTCAATGTTTAGCCCCAAATGTCAGCAAAGATAAGAAACATCTTAGGGATCAGGGTAACGGCCTTGTCTTACTCTTGGTCCAAACCAGGGAGGTCAGATCCACCAGTGGATATGGATAGAGTGAATCAGAAACACATCACGGGGGAACTGAAGGCCCAGAAAAAAAAAATAATTACAGTTTAAAAAGCGGCGAGGAAGGAACAGGGAGAGAAAATTCCATATGGAAAGGCTAAAAAAGTCAGGACTCTATTCCAGAAGGATGAAGGCAGTAGGATTGGAACCTAGACACAAGGTGAGTGGCCGAGGTGAAGGTAAACACAGGCGTCTCAGCACTGGCCTCGCGAGTTTTCCTCCCTGCACGCGAGTTCTCCCTCGAGACCCTCCAGGAAGCTTGGACTGGATGTCGTGACACAAGCAGGCTGACCCGGGCAGGGTCCTTGGCATGGGAATGCGAAAATGGCGGTTTATCATGAAAAGCACACCTGCCAGGCCGCCCACCGTGCCACACTCAGGCACGCACACATTCAAATCTTACTGATCGAAGTACTATTTTGGGCTAAGGACTAGTTTATACTTTTCCTGGGTAGATAAGCTTTATGCTTAAATAATTACAAGTAACTAAGTAAGCTGTGATTCATCCTGAGTCAGGGACAACCAAGTACTAGTGCATTACAGCGGTAGGGTGGATTCTCTGCAGGGTGGGCTTCCTGGAGGCGGCAGTGCTTGCACTGGACTTCGGCAGATGGTAGGTGTTGGTGGGCAGAGAGGGCGAGTTGGAGGAATAGCCTGAGCTTTGGGCTGCGGGTGGGAAAGCAGAAGATGTGTTTAGTGGAGAGTTGAGAGCTCATTCGGCTGGGCATAGAGTAGTAAGTGCTACGATGGAAAAGGTGACAGGGCCAGGTGGTGAAGGGGCACTGGCACAGGGCACTTTTACTTGGTTGCCATGAGAGGCTGTCGGCGGGAGGGTGTGCAAAGCACTTAAAAAAAAAAATAATCGGCAGTTGTGTGTGGATGGACAGGAGTGGGCCAATGCTGGGGCCATGACAGCAGTTGGGAGTCTGTGGCCACAGCCCAAGAGAGTGATAACTCGGCTCATAATGACAGAGGGCGTGACTCTCGGCAACAAAATCAGGGGTGCAAAAAAATACTTCTGCATTTCCTTTAAATCAAACTAATTCTGACTCAAAGCCATCATCCTGTGTGCCATCAGGAATTTCCACTGTAGTCATAATTGGGGACCCCTTCCCCTAAATCAGGACACACCCAAATCTAGGAGGATCGTATGGTAGGTGAAGATGGGGATGGGGCCGCTGGTCCCTCGAGGCCGTACTGCGGACGTCCTCACCGTTCCGGCCCACGGTGGCCCATGAAGGCAGTTTCTGTACCATGAAGACAGGTGCCCTGAGAGGCGAAGTGAGTATGTGAATGTCACTTTACAGGGGAGGAAACTGAGTCACAGGAGGTTAAGGAACTTGTTCAGGTGAAGGATTAAGAGACACCTGCTGTGACCACTGGTCTACACTGCCTGTGAAACTGGGGTGGGAGGGGAAGGAAGGAGCAGAAAGACATAGACCTGCAGAGGACGAATGAGCAGGGGAGGTCAGATGTGGCGTGAAGACGGAGAACACTCGAAGGGGTGAGTTTCTTCCGTTTTATTATCTTTACCTTTTAGTTATAAAATTCACAAATGCTTACCGTAGAAAACATGTCAAGTTCCAAAAGGAAAATGAAACACAGCAAGTACCATCCATGATTCTACCATCCAGAAGCAAAAGCCATTCTACTTTGACACACGTTTTTGCAATCTGTTTTTCTCCGAATCATTTTACATGGTCAAGGGCATTTTACATATTTAACACTTTATCCTGATTATTTTTTAGCTTAAAAGTTATATCAAGCTTTCCCTTTGTCATTAAACACGCTTCAAAGCATTATTTGTCACGGTTCTACACTATTCCATTGCATGGACACATCATTTACGTTTCTTTCTTAACTTACCAATTCGCTGCACATCCAGGTTGTTCCTCAGTGGTTTGCTGCTGTAAACTGTACTGTGATAAACAGGTGCACAAGTCTTTACCTCTGTTTCAGATCACTTCCTTGGGTTAGCGTCCCAGAAATTGAATTATGAGACACGAGCATTTTTAAGGCTACTGATGGATCTATTGCCACACTTCTTTCCAAAAAGGTTTTGCCAATTACTGCTAAAAGCCATGTGTAAACATAAATGGAATTTTATCTTTAAAGCCTTCCCTAACGTGAAAGGTGGCAATGACATCTCCCTGTGCCAGGCTTTGCCTCTTGATTTCATTTAGTCTTCAGAACAACCCTTTGAAGAAGGCCTCATTCCTTAAAAATAGTATTAATCTTTTTTTAGTATTTTAATTTCATTTTTTAATTGACAATAATTGTACTCATTCATGAGGTACATAGTGATGTTTTGATACATATACAGTATAGCGATTAGATCAGGGTAATTATCCATCATCTCAAACATTTATTATTTCTTTGTGTTGGGAACAGTCAATATATTCCTTCCAACTATTTGAAACTATATATTATTAACTGTAGTCATCCTACAGTGCCATAGAAGGCTAGAACTTGTTCCTCCTATCTAGCTGTAATTTTGCATACGTTAACAAATTTCTTCCTGTCCTCCCTTCCCCCTACACCTCTCAGCCTCTAGTATCCTCTGTTCTACTTTTTGCTTCTATGAGATCAAAAATAGTATTAATCTCGATGAATGAGTTATGCGGCACCCTCTTAGGTTTTGCCCCTGTTCCTTGACTTTGCAAATGAGGAAACCAAAACTGAGAAATAAAGTGACTTGATTAGGGTCACCCCACTAGTGAGTGTCAGTGGTGGGATTTGAACTTGGGTATGTGTGACTCTGAACCCTGTTCCTTTCTACTAGGCTATCCCGGGCTTCACTCCTGGCGTTTGAATGTGAATGAAGAGAGAGAAGAAACCATTAACAGAACTGAGGAACTCCAGAGGAAGAGCTCGTCCTTTTTTGTGTTTAAGTGTGTGCGGTGGCTTGTGTGGGTTGATTTGGGGGCACAGGAAAAGCCAAAATCGTGGGTCTTAGCAGGAAGCTGAAATTTATGTCTAGCACCTGAATGCGTGGCCGAATGTGAAAGAAAGGCCAGGCTCAGCATGCAGGACAGGTAAGGAAGGGCCATGCACACCGAACGGAAAGCTCTGGTGTTTACTGAATTCAAGAACAAAGGCCGGGTTAGACCCAGAACAGAACGTGACCAGGCAGAGTTCCCTGGGAGAGTCACGTGTGGTTGGGTCACAGTCTTGAGCCTGCTGCCGGGTGCCCAGGAGTGCTCACCTCCGTAGCTGCCACCGGTTCACTGTGCCTGGCAAGGGCACAGCTGGGCGGAGGGAATGGTCCCCGGAAGCTCCTGGCAAGCGCTGGCAGGGCTGTGAGCTCTGAAACAGGCCAAAGGAGCGAGCGGGTCACCGAGGTCTGCACAACCAGCTCAGGTGTTGAACACGGGCCCAGACAGCCACTGAGTTTTACGGCCAAGGAGAATTCCAGAGCTCCTGGCGCGAGGTGATTTGTATTGGGCACAGGAGGCTCATTTTGCAGGAAGTGGAACATAACTCTCGGAGTAGAAATAGGATGAGAATTCTCTTGCTGCACAAATCAGTTTCCTCTGTTCCGACAGGTTGCATTTTCAGCCTTCAGACCTCTGCCAAGGGCAAAGGCCCTACGAGGAGATCCATTCTACTCATTTAGTCTCCTGCTTCTGCCCTCATTAGCATCAGACGCACCTTACTGATAAGTAAGGAGGGATCCCGGGGAAGTAATGGACGGTGTTGGCCTTGGTCGAACTGGGGGCAGCTTCTGAGGGCAAAGTAACCTCATCACCTGCCCCAGGGGCTTTCCAAACTCTATAGATACGGTCTCAAGAGCCCCGCAGGAAGCCAGTCCCCCGGCTTTCTGCTGAGGGCAAAATTTCCACCTGTCCCCACAGTGCGGCTGGAGAAGGATGTCCAGGGAGGCTGGCCCAAAGCATGAGGATGCACCTCTCCTCCAGGTGTTGTCAATTCCATCCTCCAAGCAAGAAAGCCACAAATTGGGACCAAATTAGTAACCCTACGGAGAAAATCCCCAACGAAAATCTGAAGAGAAAGTGATTTTAGAAGCCTGTACAAGAAAAACTTGAGGAACTACATCAAGGCAACTTAAATTACAACAAAATAAGACAATGTCTCTAGATTCTTCAATCACAAATGAGAACTGCAAAGTACTCATGTTTCCCTTTTTGCTCTGGCTTCCAGGAAATTCAACCATGGCAGTTACATTTTTCTTTCTGGTTGGCACATTTGTAGACTCTCTATTTTTTGGCCCTGCTTTTATATTTGCATTGTCTTATTTCACTGTAATTTAAATTGCCTCAATCTTTTGTAGATATTAACATACACAATTAAATGTGGATTAATAAATGATCTGCCCCTTCCCGTTCATACAGGTGGCGTCTTCTTGAAGGAAAAGGGCAGTTGCTGACCCTCCAGGGTGCAGCGGCCAGCAGGTGGCACCAAAGCTTCCCCACAGCCACCATTAGTGATGCAATTTGGCCTGACGGTGCTTCTGTCCAGCAGGCCATTTCTTGGGCGCTGCCACACATATTCAGAAAGGCTGTAATCCAAACTGCTTTGGGTTTAGTTCTAGGAACTGGGCAAAGCTGACCTAAGGAAGCCAAACTGGCTTCTTTCAGATGCTCAGCTATTAAGATCGATACGTCAAATGTTTCAAATGGGTGGGGCCACGCCCAACTGGAACAGGCAGTCTGGGTTGCGAGGCAGTTCCAGTTTTCCACGCCGCCCCAGACAACTGGAGGTGAGACCACATCACAGACTGCTCAGGGAGGGTGTCACAGGGACATGGGAGGAGGCTTTTCTCCTTCACCAAATGTGACTTCTGTCTGAAATGCATACATCACTCCTAATAGTGGGCACATCACTAGACAACAGTTATCACCACCTTTAAGACAGACAGTGTTAAAAAGACCCAGGTGTGCCGACATCACCATTCATGTTTGCCTCCAGTATTCATTCAGAGAAACTGTTAATCATTTAAAGCTGTTTTGCAAATAGACTTCTATGCCCAAGATTAGAAAAAAACCTTCAGTAAAAGTTGAAAGAATGTACTTATTTATTATCTTTAAATTCAGGTTCTTGACCTCTCAGTGAATCCATTTGTTATGATAATTAAGTGAGGAAAAGTGTTTCCCTTGAGAATCTACTTTATGCATGTTATTTTCTCAAGCCTCTGTAGTATCTGATCAATTGTATTTCCAGAGAATTGAATAGAAGTGGAACCCTACAAATGATGAGGTGGCATTTATGTCCAGACTGGGCACCTGGGGCATGTGGCCTGGGCAGGGCAGGAGAAGGTATTCAGCTATTCCTGCTGCCCTCCTGAAATTCGGACCCAGGGATCGCTGCCAGACCTGCTCATGGATACTGTCCTGAGGGTTATGGAGAGAGAGAAGCTTTCCACGGTTGGTTTTATTTACCCCTAAAAATCTCTTGCAGGAATTCATAGTCTGTTCAGGTGCCTCTCAGCTGATGGATTGGAGAATTCATTCGCTATAGAAAGTAGGAAGATACCTGCATTGCTCCTGATTTACTTGGGGCTGAAGGCACGAGCCAGGAGCTTAAGGGTCGTCCCAACACAGGTAAAGATCTGGTCTCACCTGGGTGGGACGGTGCAGTTCAACACACTCCGCTGTGACTGTCCCTCTGCCTTTGGGGACAGGGCTCAAGGAGCAGCCAATACAAAAACCCAATTTGTTGAACACACCCCCAACTGTCACAAAGGTCTCTGTGGTTGGCTCACCCTGTGCCCCCACCAGTCCCTCTCACACTCATTTTAACCAATCAAGGTGACCCAAGATGATTTCTGTAGGACTTGATATGACAGTTGGGGACAGACGGGAAACATTTGCTTTTTAAAGCAGATACTCGGTGGTGTTCAGTGCAGGCCACGGAGGGCCCGTGAGCAGGAATTTGCAGTGGGGGGTTCTTACTTGGAAAAGGGGCAGATAAGGGATGGGATGTAACTAGACCAGGGCACTTACTAACACACCCCCTGGGCAGCGCTAAGGGGAAACGCAAGGCCCGGGACACAAGAGCCTGGGTTCCGTTAAGTGACCAAAACTAGGGCTAAAATCTAGACTTCTTACATCACAGAGCCTAATCTGGAGAGAAATAATTTATGAGATGACCTTAATAGGTTTGTGATTGAAAAGTTCATGAGCACCGACAGTGTGCCAGCCTCTGTGACAGGATGACACCCCAGAAGGGTCAGGACCCACTGGGGAGTGCGAGGAGCCCGCCTGGATGGGGAGCGTGATGAGGGCAGGTCACTGAGAAAGGGTGGGACCAGGGCCCATCAGAGCTGGGTGCTACAGCAATCCCGGGGGCGCGCGTGTACACTGAAATAAGGGCAGTGATTCAGGATGAAGCCAGAGGGAGCCATCACTTGGCCGTCGGTCCACTTGCTCATGCCTCATTGACTTTTGCTACTGCTAGGCTTGCGCCCTGTGCACTGGAGGCTGTGTCCTCGCCTCTGAATTATTGTCTCCTTCTCCCTAATGTCAGCATCTTGCTTTTCATCATCAGCTATTGACTCTGAGTCACATTTATGGGCAGGAGGTGGCGTCCTAGTGGCTTTCTAGGAATCGGCTCTGCAGAAAGAAGCTCCTTACTGTTCTGGGACCTGTAGTTCTGTCGTCATTGGTTTGACCTGCGGAGCCCACTTTCTTGGCACGACACACCACAGGAGCAGTGGGCTGCAGACTTAGATTTTGTGTTGTTGACTGTGGCTGGGATCTTGAATCAACCTCAGGCAGCAGTCTCGCCCAGGGGCTGGCAAACTATAACCCTTGGGCCAAATCTGGCCCACCAGCTGTTCTTGTAAATAAAGTTTTATTGGAACTCAGCCACTCCCACTCATTTACAGTTTACCAACAGCTGCTCTCATGCTGCAACGGCAGAGTAGCTGCAACAGACTATATGCAAAGCCTAAAATATTCATCTAGCCCTTTCCAGAAAGAGTTTGCTTACTCCTGGTCCAGAATTAGAAGAGACTGTGTTTTTAATTATTTAAATTGGAGCAAATATTACAATTCTTTTTTTATTTGAGATAGAGTTTTGCTCTGTTGCTCAGGCTAGAGTGCCATGGTGGCAGCCTATCTCACTGCAACCTCAAACTCCTGAGCTCAAGCAATCCTCCTGCCTCAGACTCCTGAGTAGCTGAGACTACAGGCACACACCACCACGCCCAGCTAATTTTTTTCTCTATTTTTTAGTAGAGACAGGGTCTCGTTCTTGTTCAGGGTGGTCTCGACCTCCTGACCTCAAGGGATCCTCCGCCTCAGCCTCCCAGAGTGCTGGGATTACAGGCGTGAGCCCCTGTGCCCGGCCCTGAATATTACAATTCTGAGTCTAGGATGTTTGGGGCAGGATTTAAGGCTCTCGTTTCAAGGATGGCAAAGACTTGAGGCTTTAGCTTAAGGCTGGTGATTGGTAACGGCTGCCTGGAGGGCTGTGTTGGAAAGGATTCTACGGCTGTGTCTGGGCTGGCGTGGGCCCCTCCAGAGGGATGAACAGTGTGTCATGATCAATTTAGGCAAAGAGGGAATGAGCGCGGCAAACCCATGCTCTTCTTCCCAAAGGTAAACAGTATCTGGGGACAGCTTGACATTGCCCCCCGTGCCAGCACTTGGCACTGCCGAGGTTGGAGCTGTAAACATACCCTTACTGGGGTGGGAGGGAGGTGAGATTCAAATGCCATTCACACTGTGACAGAAGCAGACAACAGGAAAAGCCAAGGTCATCAGGCTCCACTCCAGCTTTAATTAAAGCTCCCAGTGCAGTCATGTAAGGCTAGCAGAGCACTAGTGTTTGCTCAGGAGAGATTTTCGTATAAAGTTTTCTGTTTGGGGGAGGGAGGCATTTATTAATCTGTGCAGTCAAAATGGTCATAATTATTTTAAAATGAAAAACATACGATGTATGACCATGCATGTTCACTGCAGAAAGCAGTATTCGATGTGGCTCCTGCCACAGACACACACACACACACACACACACATACATACATATCTCTTAGATCGTGGTTTTTAAAGTTGAACAATCTTAAGACATCCTACCCATTATGTCTAGTAGCCTGTAATTCTGTAACTCCAGCAAACGATTCTTCCTCAATGATCCAAATAAATTCAGGTAGTGGAGTGGTCTCTTAGAGCCCCTCATCTGTTCCCGTACATGTTGACAAGGGCTATGTAAAGCTAGTTTTTGGAACTTACATTTTAAATACACCATGAGTCTGTTACTTATGCTAAATCCTTAAAAAGCACATTAGCCACTTCTGTGTAAATCCAGATTTTTCAGATGTTGCATGGTTTCAAAGGGAGGAACTACCCATAGTCTCATACGTGTTTACAGCTGTTGTATCAAGCTGACTTTTTCTACTGTAAGTAGAACTTAACCGTTCTCAGGGTCACCGATGGCTGGCAGTGTAAATACAGATGAGGAATGCAGTAAGGTGTGCTTTAGGTCATTGTGCACTCTCTCCCATAAAGTCACTTAGTATCTCTCCCACTTTCCACATTTTGGCCTTAATTGTTTTTCCTTCACACCATGAAAAATTGCCAAACAGGCTCCGGCTGACTAGGTTTTCTTTTCATTTCAAGTAATGATATGAAGCATTTACATTGTATAAGCCCACTAAACCATATCTCACATGCTGAATATTTAAAAAATATATTTTACAACTGAAGTTTGTCGGAGAATTTATTTGCATAAAAATGCCGGTGTTTTCCCACTGATTCCCTAGAAATACACCACCTCTCAGCTAAGAATGGGTGGCAGGCAAATGTGTTAATGACCCTCGTGAAACGGATAATTGGGAACACTGGTGTGTCCGGTCAGAGTTTGTGAGTTTGGAGAAGAAGAGCAGAAAGGGTGTTCAGATGTAGAATTCCTCCACGTCATTGTCCCCAGGACCAGCCGACCCTGGGGGTAACGGCACGTCTCTGCCAGTGCGCTCCACTTTGGGAGCCTCAGAAGGGAGCTGCCGGGAGGAGGCGCTGGGAGATGGGGGAGCAGCGCCAGCTGTCCCCGAGGAGCTGGAAGATCTTTTGGTGGAGAAAGGGAGGGAAGCCCAGGAGGCGTCTGCGGCCACCCCGCTGACAGCAGGCAGTGGTCCCTCTCTGGAATCCTTGTGTGTGGACCAGCGGCTGCTGCATCTGTCGGAGGGCAGGGGTGTTTCCACTGTGCTGCAGAACCTACTGGGGGCAGAATATGCAGAGACCACGGACAGGTCTGAGGAGGACAGCCGCAGGCCTGTGTCCACATCTGTCTCTTGGGCCCCCTCTAGGTCATCTATGGAGAGGAGGTGGCCGTGTCTCCGCTCCGCTGCCCTGTGCCCTGGGGCACCTGTGTTTGCAAACCACTGCGGTTCAGCTGCGGAGGCTGGGGAGGGGCCACCTGTGGGCAAACAAAACAAGGACTTGCTTCTCTGGAAAGACCAGGGAGGGCTGGGGGTGCTACTGGCTTGTCCGGCAAATTCCGGCTGGTGCCCAGGAGGCAGGCCTGTCCGGCCGGGCCCCGGGTGTGGACCGTTGAGCGTGGGCTGGTGGCTGCTGCCAGGCGTATGGCTGCCTGCAGTGGCGCATGGTGAAGGAATGGAATGAGGTCTCTTTCCGGAGGAGTGGTGCGCTCTGCCGGGTTTGGGAACCTTCTTGTGCACCCTTTGTGCCTGTGGGGGAGAGAAGACCACATTAGTGCAGGGTGGGGAGTCCACTGTTTAACAAATCAGAAAACACAGCTTCCAATCATTGGAAGCTTCCAGCAATGTCACGGCAATAAAGCATGACCAGAAATTTCATTCTCCAAACTCTGGAGACAGAAGTAGCAGAGCTTTGAGGGGCACCAGACAGACGTCCCAGTCTGAGGAGTCACCCCCGGGGCTGGGAGGACACTCAGGTCCTCATCGCAATTTAGAGTAACACTTCTTAGAGTACACATGTCCGCGGCACTCAACAAATAAGCAAAAAGAGTAAGGGCCTGACTGGGCATGATAATGGAGACAAAAATCACCATGAAATGCAGAAAGAATGCTTGAAGGGTGTACATTTCCCTCCAAGCAGAATATCCCCATGTGCCCACCTGGCAGACACTGTTCGGAAATGTTACTGATGGGAGGATGGACGCGATCAGGACGGAATATGCACAATTTCAGATCAGATCCACATGGCACTTGGTTCCAGGACACGTGTGATTGCCGGGACACAATCTTAGGGTGGCCCGTGGTTCTAGGCGGTGGACCTTCCCTGAGTGAGGGGCTATCAGGAGATTAGCACTTATTTACTCGCTGCTAGGAATTACTAATCCTCTGTATAGTTCAGGAACCATGTACAGGAACGGCAGCTGCTGCCTACTGACTGCACCTGTGGATGCCCTGCAGGCTGAGATGAGCAGTTTCTCACTGTCACACCTCACTCCGTCCCCCTGGGCCACACACCAGCCCTCCCAGCCCCAGGACAGCACACCAGGAGCCTGTTTCTGTTACATGCCACTCTTCCGCTGCACGTTCCCACCTGGGTCTGCTTCTGGTCTGTGGCCGAGCCTACAGGCCAACCTTACAATGCAAAGCTTCAATTTAGTAATGGGTTTGGGGACAGTAGCTTGATATAGCATAGGATCATGATTTATGAATCCCTGAAATAAGAAAGGTTTCTGACTGGGGTTTATGACAAGGGATATTTCCCGGCAGCCAGCAGGCTATGGCACACTGGCCTTGCCTTAGACGGCAAACACTCCTGCCCCCTGTTAAACAGGAACCTGGTTCTCTCACAGCCACGTAGGAAGTTTAGCTCAATGTGATGTGCGCATATCATGTACCTCTTACGGGTAAAGGAGGGGAAGCTACAATGAGAAAGAGTCCATCTTTGACCACATGAAACTTACATTTCATTGAAAGGCAGGGGACAAAAAGAAATAACTGAGACTGGAGAATGTGATGACGGGCACAATAAAGGGCGCTGAGGGACACACCATGCCCACCCAGTGGGGAAAAGGGGTCTTCAGTGGAGATGGCTCCACCAGTGAGTCTTTGAGGATGGGCAGCTGCCTCCCAGGGGACGGCCTGGGTGGGGACAGGGTGTGTTGGGGAGAGAGGCTGGGTGTTGGCAGGCAGGCATAGGACGTGCAGTTTGGTTTGGTTTGAGCCTAGGCATGAAAAGCGCGTGATGGAAGGTCAAGTCCCAGGGCCATATTGGTCAAGGAGACCTTGACCACCCGGGTAAGAAACCCACATACTCATTATCCTTCTGATGGGGTCATAGTCTTAATTACGATTCTTCTCTATGATATTCCTTTCATTGATTTCAAAGATCTTTATTTGCTCAATTCCAGAAGTCTCTTAATCCTATGGACGGTCTAATCGGCTCATTTTTTCACCCAGCAATAACTGAGGGTCTTTATACAGAGCTTCTCAACTGGTGTGTTTAGGCTTTGGATGGGTTATTAAATGCATGTGGATACCCATCTCCTTCACAAGCTGCCTCCTGTACTACATACTAATACATATTATCGTTGTCATTTTCCATGTGTTCTTTGATGTGAAAAAGGTCTAGAGGGCCAGGCGTAGTTAATTTTGATAAGATGTGGTCTCAGCTCCCAAGAATTAACTGTACAACATTCCAGTTTAATAAAGTGAGGCATGATTCCAGCCTGTGTGGGGCACGCTGGGGCCCAAAGGAGGGAGTGGCCAACTTCGCAGGGGTGAGGCAGCAGGGGTGAAGGGAAGAAAAGACTGCCTTGGGGAGTCATTCTCAGACAAAATCTTGGCTGAAGAGGTGTTTGCCTGCTGGAGGGCAGTGGGTGTAGCACAGGGAGGGCATTTGGGCACTGGAGCCGCCTGAGCAGAGGCCGGAGGTTTGTACCAGAGCAACACGGAGCCCAGAGACAGCAGAGGAGTCGTGTCACGGCGGGTCCCGGTCACATGCACATACAAGGCACCTGTTCTTCAAAACCCGGGAGCTTTATAGCAAGGTGGTTGCTCGGTCAGATTTGCAGCAGCAGGGTCAAAGAGGACAGACTGGATGCAGGGACCCTTGGAGGCAGGAAGAACATTTAGAAGATACCACAGTGGTCTTTCGCTTCTACTTAGGACTCAGGACAAATGAGCCACATGTTCAGTGGCCTGTGTGCGTTTCTTCTCAATCATGGATTTAGATATTCAGGATTTGCTGTGAATTCTCTGCCCAGCATTCTTGACCCTCTCTTCAATCCTCAGCCTCTACATTGTGTGTGGTTTTTGGTTTTTCTTTTGTCCCAATGACTTGCTGATCCAATTTTCTCCCTTCAGACTTTGCACGACATGTTGAAATTCCCAGGTTGTTAGGAGCTAAAGGAAAATGGCAGCAGTTAAAACTTCTAACAGCCTGAGTTACGGATCCTCAAAGAACACGGTGCAAAGCGCTTGTTAGGCAGTAACCGGGCCAGGTGTGGTTCCACGACTCACACTCCACAAGGACATTCTCATCGTGCAACTTCAGTTTGGAGCAGCTCCACACTTTACGGCTTGGGGGGCCTAGCTGAATACTGGGTAGGATGGTTTAAGCAGAAATGGCTCCTCCTGGAGGACGACACACTCGCCCTGGCTGGCGGCTGTGTGCTCCACCGCCCCCTGGACTCCCAACCCAGTCCCGAGACTCTGTACTGTTCTGCCGCTGCCCGGCAAGGCTCTGTGCTCAGCACGTGCTGTGCCGACACCTGGCACGTAACGGGAGCTTCAGCACGGTAAAGAGTCACCCCTTTGGGTGGGGTAAGGCGTGGTCCTGGAAGGCCCAGGTGCACCTGGGGCTGTCGCAGCTGGCTGGCTGCTGGAGAGACAAACTGATTTTCTCAATCGAGTTTGGCTGAATAAGAGAGAAAGTAAGTCAGGAGGCTCTTTAGAGAAGGAAGTCCTTGGGTATGGAGGCTGCTTCCAGCGGGACAATGTTTATTAACTAAAATCTCTATCTTATTTTTCCCAAAGGCCAATTCCCCTGGGTGCCCTAATGTCATTCTCTTTCTTGATAAGTATGCATCACCTTGTAAATTCCATCATATTTGAGAACATGCTCTTGGTGAGAACTTTTGCAGTCTGAATCTGTATGAAAAAGGAAGCCTCTGGGGGTATTGCTTTATGAGCAGCAAAAGGTCAAGGTTCCCATGCAAGGAACTGCGAGGGGACATCTGAATCTTCCCGCTGTCAGGGAATAGGGCAGCATTAAATGTGGCTCAGAAACAAGCACAATCGACAGAGGATGAACACTCTGTGGTTTTGCAGAGATTTGCATGACTGTGCTTGTTTAATAGAAACCTACCTGTATGCTGTCTTATTTTTACCACATGATGAAGGCAGCAGTCCAGGCAAACCCTACATTCTGCCGCTTTGAAGAGAGGTGGCACCTGGTCTTTTTCACTGGAGGGTGCCCATGTGCACAGTGGAGGTGCCTGCTGGGTGGGCGGCATTCTAGGCTGGCACAGCGCTGTCGATAACAGCAGGAATCCCAGGGCAGCAGCAGGAGTGGGGGTGGCGGAGCCTCCACAGCTGGCTCCCGAGGTAGGCCAGTGGCTGATGTGCACACGGGATCCGTCTGCCTGGACAGGCCTGGTGGTATTCTCTGGCTCCGCACAGGGGTGGAGGGATCGGGTCTTGTCTGATTTAAAGACAACTCGCAAACGCAAATGATGGAGCTTTTTTATGTGCAGTTCCACTGGTGGTGGCTCTGTCTGTGGCCTCTCTCGTACACTTGGCTGCTTAACTAGGAACACTACAGGCTGAGAACGAGACACTGCAGATGTTTCAAGAGTGGTGGATCTTCCACCAGGATCTCTTCCCTGGTGGATCTTTCCAGAGTGAAACAAGAACCTGTGTCTTCCTCTCATGGAAGGCTTCCCGCCAGCTTTCAGTTCTTGGGAACTGCCTTGCTGAGCTGCTCCGAGGGACAGCAGCGATGTACTGTGGAGTTTGCTTCCTTTCTTTCTCTTTGAAGCAGTGCAGGCTAGCTGCCTCTCTGGAATCCAGAAGCTCCCTTCTTTCCTATTTAAGGAACTTTCTCTAAAGAACAGAATAGCATCACATAAATTAACCTGCTGAAGGCAACCAGCCAGGGACATCTGGTTATGTCCCTGAAGTCACCAAAAAATTGGAATTCAGTAACTGACCCATGAGTTTTTCCTGCAACTTTAAGCATAGGCAGTTTGCAGTTGGGGAAGCGAAGGGGGCCTGGGGTGGACCATGGAGCCAAAGCAGCTTTTTCAAGGATCTGGGTGTCAAGAGGCGCATTCCCTCCCTGGCACATGGACGTAATCTTTTCTTCTTCAGTTGCTAATAAAGGTGATCCTGCCCCTCGCCCAGTACCCTGGCAGGGCCTCCCTGCTCATTCAAGGTCAGAGAGTTCTCCCTCAGCCCCACACCTCCTCTTTCCAAGTAAGGTCATTTCCTCTTGTTCTGTCCTTGGCTGAAAACAAGACACATGAGGTGTGGCAACGTCTGCTGTGTAATGAGCCAGTGATGGACCTTTTAACCCAGGGACTAAAAAAAATTGGGGACCATCTCAAGAAAATTGGGCCATGGGTTCACATTAGAAATCAGATTTTTGCTCTAAATAAAAACACTGTATTTTGCTTCTCCTTTCACTGTCCTCTGGGTGGTTTGCATATACTCACTGAGGACACTGCCCACAGGCAAAGCCTGTGTTGCCTTTTTTGAATGGTCAGCAGAGAGGGAGGAAGAGGATTTAGAGGAAACGGGCAAAGGTCACTCTAAAAGTGGACAAAGCCTGTGCATAATTTGCAAAATCAGTGAGGTTTTTAGGCAGGAAGTGTGAAAGTTGTCAGACAGATGAGAGGCTGTCTGGGAGGGTGGTTGAAGCAGATCTTTGCTGCACTATCATCTGTCCATCTTCCTTTACCTATGCCATTAAGGGAGTATAAGACTTTCCAGAAAATCATCAGTTACAGCAACGTACCAATTCCATTCCTCACAGAATGGCAGGTGGTATAATTCAGGGTATGTCAAAGTGCTTATTCTCCAGAATTGGGCAAATGGCTGCAGCAGGATAATTGTGCCCCCTGCCTGGCTTCCTGCCAAGAGTTGTTCAGCTTCACCCCACGCACCTCTCACAGATCCTCCTAAAATCCACACTTGAACACGCCCCTTGGCAAAACCCACTCCTTAGCAAACTCTGCAAGACCCTGCCTACCCCTTCAGCCTTGTGTCTGTGTAGGATCCTAACTTGTGTACTCTGGTCTTTAGAGTTACCATTGTTCCCAAACACCCTGGTGCATCTGTATCTCCATGACTTCTCGTGGTGCTCCCAAAGTGTGTGTGTGCTAGAGAACACCTGCCCAGCTTCTCAGACATAATTAAAGGTGATGCTGAGGTGTACAGGAGGGTGGTTTAAGCAGATCCTAGGTGAAGCCTTATCTGGCCACCTCCCCTCTTTTGGTGAACAACATGCACTCGTTTCTCTTGGGCATATTCCTAGGAGCGTAAATGCTGGGCACAGGGCGAGCACGTTTTTACCTTTACTATAATAGATACTGTCAGTTTTCCAAATGACTATATCAATATATGATTCTGCCACAAATGTGTAAGTATTCCAGTTGTTCCATATCCTCACCAACCTTTGGTGCCATTCTTTTTAATTTTGGCCAATTTTGGCGGGTAACAGTACTTCATGATGGTATTAATTTGCACATTTCTCTGACAACTGATGATATTGAGCATCTTCTTCTGTGCTGACTGGCCATCTGGCCAGCCTCTTTTGAGAAGTGCCTGCTCCTTATACGTATTCTGGACAGGACTCCTCTCTTGGACACACGCGTTGCAAAAATATCATCCAGTCTGGGGACTGCCTTTTTATTCTCTTCTTATGTCTTCTGATGAACAGAAGTATTTTTTTCTTTTTAAATAAAGTCATTTATCTTTTATTTTTCTCTTTTAAGGCTGGTACTTATTGTACTCTGTTTTAAGAATTCTTTGCTGCCCTATGGAGTAGCCATTCTGAACCAGGGGGTGAAGGACAGAGTAGAAAAGAGCTTGGATCCCTGAGGACTGTGGAATACCACACGTAGGAGAGAAATAAGTGTCTAGCTTTATTAGGCCGCTGTTATTTAAGTCCCTGTCATTCTCAGTTGAACGTGAGCTTATAAATCACCTCAACAAATAAGTAAGAGACATTTTGCAGAAATGTCCATTTATATATACAGAGGAACTGGGTTAATTGTAAAATCTTCACTTAGTGCTGCCAGGCTTTTAGGAGCTGAGTTGATTAACCTTTGAGCCTGCAATTATGTGCATTTAAGCAAATATTCATATTTGCATATAATAGGCATGCAATATACTCCTGCTGACTGAATAAAGGAAAAACAAATACATGTCAGATAAAAGTATGTACCTTCTCAAAATCACTTATTGTCAAGGGAATTTTAAGGTGCTTACACATGTGTAAACATACACATAGATATTATAAATCATAAATACCAACAAATATTATTTGGTTTTAGTAGAAAAAAGTTACAAGGATTCTAATATTTTGGGGAAAGCAACAGCAATATCCATTGATAAAAAGAAATTTTTCAAGTCAAGAAATATCTAAGAGGGGGAGCCCTGAGGGACCAGCTTTGTTTAATACAAGTTGGTATCTTAATCCAAAAATCCAAAATCTGAAATGCTCCAAAATATGAAACTATTTTTTGAGCACTGAAACAACACTCAAAGGAAATGCTCATTGGGGAATTTCAGATTTCAGATTTTTGATGCTCAACCTGTAAGTACAATGCAAATATTTTAAAATCTAAAAAAAATCTGGAATCTTAAACACTTCTGGTCCCAAGCATTTCAGATAAGGGGTACACAACCTGTATCAGCAGCAGCTCTTGGGAAAACGTGACAAGTATCACAGGAGATACTAAATAGAAAAGGACCAGGCACTTAAAAGTGCTAGGAAAAAAACTAGGCTATTGATTGGATACATATTGAAAGGCTATCCATTTAAGGAGGAACAACAGAGAAAATCAAAGTGATATTTAAGGACTGGGGGCTGAGGCCAACAATCTGATGACAGCATCTGTAAAACTGAAGGAATATCACGACCAGATGCAAGGCTTTCTCTTTGTATATGTGCTGTTTCTTCCCCTGAATATTTATTTTTCAGTATGATTTGTGAATTACCCTGCCCATTGATTATAAAGCACAGAAGTAGAAGGAACTGATTTTTATATTAACAAAGGATCATCAGAATTTCATTAAGAATCATTGCTTTTAAGAAATTTCAAAAGAGATATATCCCTTGACATTGTTAAGCGACTAAAAGTAGCTGACTGAAATGATTAATAACAACTTAGGTAAAAATTCCTATTCTTACTTTATTTATTTGAACAATAATCAAGAGGCTGGATATTTTTGGTTTGAATTATCCAGATAATTTCTTCAATTTTTCATTTTAGCTTTCTGTTGCACTGAGGGTATAATGCTAGCTTGTGGGGTAACTAACATTAGCTAATTACTGTATTCTAGCCCAAAGGGTTATTCATTTAAGTTTAAAAAAAATTACACACACACATATATATTTGGGAGCCTGACTGGAATCTTAGAGATTTGGTTTAACCCTCGGTTTCTCTAGCTCAGCACAATTGACATTTTAGGCTGGACGGTCCTCTGTTGTGGAGAGCTGTCCTGTGAGGATGTTTAGCAGCATCTCTGTCCTCTAGATATCAGCAGCACCCTCCACACCTCTCAACTGTGACAACCAAAAGTGCCTCCAGACACTGCCAAATGTTCCTGGGCGAAGCAGACGTGAAAAATGCCCCCAAATGGCCACTGCTAACGTTTTGCATAATGGAAACACGATGCCCTTGCACAAATCTGGGGGGCAAAGTTCTACGGGAATGCCTCCCCATCAATTTTTATAAACTGATAAACAGTTTTAGAAACAAAATAGTTCCACAAAGGTTCCACCCTTACCCCAGAGTCTTACTTCTTAGAGCAGTGCTGTCTATACAACTCTGTGCAAGGACGGAAATGTTCAGTGTCTGCACTGTCCGATACAGCTGCCGCTAGCCTGTCAGTTCTGCCCAGAGGGGACTTCCTGAGTCTCCTGGCTGGACAGGCATTAGAAACCCAGCAGCCAGTCAGAGAGAAAGCTGGGCTGGTGGGATCCCGGTGATCTTGGAAGTGCAACACAGAAATGCACCTCTTCCTGGGCTCAGAACGGCACTCTCACCCTCGGCCGTGCTTGGTGTCCTCAGGTCTAGGGCTGCTTGTCCACCTGTCCAGAGAGTAAGCTTCAGTCTTCTGATGGAAGGAGGAAGAGGTAGCTGATCTGGGGGTTCACTGCTTTGTGTGTGTATGTATGTATTCCAGTAAAACTTTATTTACAAAAATAGGTGGTAGGCCAGATTTGGCCTGTGATCTTTGTTGTCTCCTGTCAACTGCTCTTTATACAAAATTTTAAACCAATTTTCCAGTGTCACCACTTCCTTCCCTAGGCATGACACTGTGCACGCACTCTGCCTGTCTCCCTCTTAGCTGGGTTATTTTTTCCTGCCCCTTCCTTGGAGCCCTGGCAACACCATGCCTAGAGCATCTAGTCTGGGCCATTCAGTGGCTCAGAATGATAAAGATAGTGAGGACAGGAGGAATTATGGTTTGGGACCCTTGATCTTATAGGGAGCAGATGGGATGTGTTCTCCCAAAGCCAACCTACTTGACCGCATGTGTCTCCAACTCCCTCATGAGGAGGTGGGGTGGAAGGAGGTCAGGTTCTGCTGAGCTGGGCCACCCAGCACTCCTTGAAGACGGAAGTGGCTGGTCCACTGCAGTTGGAGTTGTCTGAACTTCAAGTGTGGGATACTTATCACTGTTATTGTGTTTTGGCCTAGACTCCAATCTAATTCAGCGATAAATGGGCACCCATCAGCACCAGCTGACATAAATAAAAATGGATTATCAAAACAAAAAGGCAGTGCTATTGCAAGGCTGAGTAAGCTGACCATATCAGAAAAGGATCCACACCTAACCTGAAGTGACACTAATGAGTTAGGTCTACTAAACATCTGCAAAGTCCTCCACTGGACTTGGTGAGGTTAGATCATTGCCCAGACCACCAGTGGTCATCACAGTCCCCTTCTAACTACTCTCAGTTTTGGCCACCGACACCATCGTCAGAATCAGTGACTACAAGGATTTGCCGGAAAAGACACTCAGTAGGGTCTGCAAGACTGGGATCGTCATGCAAACATGCCAAGAGGAACAGAAGTGAGGGCAGAATTTATTGTATCACGTGGGCCAGTGCCCTACAGTCCTGGTTGCACATAAGAATCACCTGGAAAGCTTTAAAAGAAGAAAACCCATTCCAGAGCAATTGAAACAGAATCTCTGGGGGGTGTCCGGCATCAACTGACAAGCTCCCCGGGTGATCTGAGTTAATGTGCAGCCAGACCAGGGACCCCCGCTTTAGGCCAACTTTCTGATTCTCCCTTACGCCCAGCCAGCTTTGTTTTTCTTGTTCTGGGGCCCATCCCTATTTTTATGGCTACTGAAATGATGATGTTCTGAATAACCATATACTGTGTATTTTTATGACTATATACTCTTTAAAATTTAAAAAACCCTCTTTCTTGCTCTCTGTGAAGTAAACTCTTGCAACCTTCCAGCTCCAAAAATCTGTGATTCTGGAAAGCTGTGAAAAATGAGACCCGAAAATTGTGTCTTGTATAATGTGCACCAGGAAATCTACTGGGAGCGGTAACATCAGTAAGTAGGAATATTCTTTTCTGTTTGTCTTACCCCTTCCACTATGTTAATTCGTTTAGCATTCACTTTTCCCCCCCTTCTTTTATACAATTATGTTGGCTAAAGTGTACTGAACTCGTCCTCTCAATTAACCTCTGTCTGGAAAATGATATGGATAATGGAAATTCCCGGAGAATGAGTTTCCACTGCCACATTCCCCTCTCAATAACTTTTTTTACTTTGTTCTTATCTGCAAATCTGTTTTAATAGCAAAACTTGCTTTTTAGCCTTGAATCCTCATCAGTCAACCATTTCTATGGCTCATATAATTTTGCTCTTGCAATATTATCTGTTAACTCATTTAAAACAGAGAACTGTTGAATGTATTTGTAATGCTTAGGCCAGAAACACAAGGCTGCTTACATCAGAAGAGATCAACTCGCTGCCCACAGAACAAAGACCCAGGCTGAACAAAAGCTCCATCCAGCCTTCCCCAGCACACATAGACGTCACTGCCATTGTAGACTCTAAAGAGTAAAGATAGACCTAATCTTTTTCATAAAAGATACCTGACTGGGGGGAAGAGTTGATTATTGAGATTAGCCTTGTAATGACAAAGCCTCTACTTAGCAAACAGAATTTAGGACAGAGCCTTCAAGTTTCCAGGGTTAAGCAGCAGGAACCTGTCAGAACTCACTATGGCTGTCATCTGCAAAGCAGCAGTCCTGGTTATGTCCTTAGGTGCTCTCCTGGACAGAGTTCTGTGTGGGCTTTCTTGGGTGGTAAAAAGTAAAAACATTAAATAAAAAAAACTCCTGCCTTTGAAGTGCTTACTATTGAAGACACAGATGCAGAAGCAGAAGGATCTAAAGACAGGAAAACCTGATAGATGTTCAGAGAATATGTCAATTAACTAAGCATCTTCACCAAAGACAAGATGGGATGCAAGTGCGTTGTGAAGAATAAGTTATCAGGTTTGAATTTTCAGACATGACATATACCTTACATGTAGTCAGTCAGCTGGCCATTTGCCTGAAGAAGTAGCAGCCACTTTAACTTTTTGGGGACATCATGCTGGGGTACGAATCTGGGTCTGGGGTCTCTGATTTGGGTTGGGCCCAGCCTGGAGTTGCGGAGGACCTTCAAGGGGATGGGCCAGATCCCTATTTCCATGGGATCTGGGAAAGCCCAGAGTGAATAGAACTTTTCCAGGAATACCACGGGTGAGAATGTGCCCCTAGAAAAGCCTCACTGATCCTAAACTTACCCAGTTCAGTAGCTGGGTCCTGGGACCAGCCCCGGCCATATCTGGACTAGTCCTGACTGGGATTAAACTAACCCTTCATTACTCAGGATGGGGGGTCTACATAATCAGATAAAATTCTGAGATACCAATGTAGGTTTTCTAATCTACTTTTGTGCACAAAAAAATCTAAAAGCTACTTTTAAAAATTAATATGCAATTAAAGTTACCAATTTCAAGCCTAATTTTCCCTTAAACTTATTGATGAGTTCAACTCAAAATTCTTATTATTCTGTTAATAAATCTAGCAAATGTTAACAATTATTTTTATTTTGATTTTTTAGAGACAGGATCTTGCTCTGTTGCGTACGCTGGAGTACAGTGGTGCAATCATAGCCACCGTAGCCTCGAACTCTTGGGTTCAAGAGATCCTCCCAAGTTGTTGGGACTACGGATGCGCACCACCATGCCTGGCTAATTTTTTTATTTTTATTTTTGTGGAAACTGGGTCTCATTACGTTGCCCAGACTGGTCTCAAACTCCTGACCTCAAGTGATCCTTCTGTGTTGGCCTCTCAAAGTGTTGGGATTACAGGTGTGAGCCACTATGCCTGGCCTAATAATTATTTTTAAACGGTTTTTGTAGTTTAATTAATTTCCCTTAACAGCTTAAATTGCACTTATACATTTAATGCATTGATTTTCTTTTTAAGTAGTTCAGTGATCTAGTTAATAAATAAAACCTTTAAAGTACTTAACTCTTGTCAGTACAATCAATTAAACATATAAACATAGTAAATATTAAATTCTCCTAAATGTTTCAATGTTATAAAATTACTAAAACTTTACTCTCATATCCCTCAACTTAAAAGTACAAATCTAAATCAATTCTAAATTTTTTTTTTTTTTTTTTTTGAGACAGATTTGAGACAGAATCTCACTCTCTTACCTGGGCTAGAGTGCCGTGGCATCGGCCTAGCTCACAGCAACCTCAAACTCCTGGGCTCAAGCGATCCTCCTGCCTTAGCCTCCCGGGTAGCTGGGACTATAGGCACGCGCCACCATGCCCAGCTAATTTTTTCCATTTTTAGTTGTTTGGCTAATTTCTTTCTATTTTTAGTAGAGACGGGGTCTCACTGTTGCTCAGGCTGGTCTCGAACTCCTGAGCTCAAGCAATCCTCCTGCCTCAGCCTCCCAGAGTGTGAGGATTACAGGCGTGAGCCACTGCGCCAGGCCTAAACTACATTTTAAATTGGAATCACAAGGTTGACCTCTTGTTCTAATAGGTCAGATCCTCTAAAACGCAACAAATTCTTAAAATACCAAACGTGAACAAATTGTTTTTGAATCTAACATAAAAATGTTAATATAATTCTAAATTTTTCTGGGATTAAATAAGTGTCCACTAAGGAGATAATTATGTCATTCCAAACAGTTTGGGGTTGCTTTTCTAGCGGAGTCACAGGGACAGTGATTTTGGCCAGGGGGCATCCCAACAAGGAGGCACAAGTAGGCTTTTTTTTAGGGTTGCTGTAACAGGGATTCCAGAACTTGCAAGGGTTGTTCACACTGCCCACCTCCCTGGACTTAAATCATTACCTAATTCCTCTCTACTGACAGATTTCTGCAACCCCCCTCAAACTGTGGCTAATTTCCATCACTGCTTCATAGGCTCTGCATGTCTCTTCCATTTCCCTTAAGACATTTACATTCTACTTGGTTGGATTCTACATCTCTCTCAAGGCTTTGCCACCTCCCCGCTGACAACCAGGTATGCTTGGGTTAATGGAAGAGAGAAGCCAGTTGAACCCGGAAGACTCAGCTATTAGAAGTGTCCCACTCGAATGTGGTGCTAAGGAGGGAACCCCAAACCAGCTGGGCAACTGAAGAGAGAAGCAGGTTTAGGAAAGACAGAGGCTAAAGCTCCTCATAACTCAGCTCTCCAAATCGTTAGACTTTTAGGGATCTTGGAAAGCAATTTCCTTTACTGGCTCTGGGCCCTAGAGCATGGCCCAGCTTTACATGGTACAGCTTCAGCCACCCAGAGGGAGACCACCTTTTCTTTCCCAATGCCAGTTCCCAACACCAACATGACATCCCGTGCATAGTCTGGACACATTTACTACAGCTAGGGAGGTAGGACTGGGTTATTCTGTGTGGATGGGGAAGGGGGCTCTCAACAAAGGGGTACTAGAAAGGGAATACCTTACTTGGCCGCAATATTCAGTGACCAGTGCTGAATGTGAGCAGAAGGGCACCACTTACACTCAGATCACTGCTTACATGCTTCAGTTGTAGCTGTTTCTCTTAAATAGCTAAATCACACTTCTCATTTATTAATACATTGTTTGAATGTCTTTTGAATCAGAAAAGAATGCTTTTTGAAAAAAATCTTATTTACATGAAAGCTGTGTGGTAAGAAATCTGTGAAACCTAATTTCTTGGAAATGTAATTTCTAGGAAACGAACAGAAGGCAATAGCCTAAGGATGTAGGTGTGACTTCAGCCTTGTAGTTCTGGGCATTTTCTTTGCTTCTCAATTCCAGAAAGTTACTCTTTTCTCTTGAGGTCCCAGGGAGAAAAATCTATTTGTGATTTCCTACAATAAATATTTCAGATAAGCACTACATTAGGATCAGACTAAGATGATATACATTTTAGAATTTTCAAAATCCTATATACACTTTGCATAATATATTATGCAAAAGCAGAAGAATACATTTGAAAACACATATGGTCATTTCTTCCAAAGGAGGTTTATCTACATGTTTCCAGAAGTTTTAGGTTTGAATTACCAGTGAATCTCAGCATGTATGAGGACAATTATTGCTTGGCTCAAGTAACTAAAAATCCTTAGGCTTTGAAGGTTTAATCAACAGAGTTTTGATAAACAGAATCAGCCTCATATTACAAGTTTTACAAAGCAGGTTGAGTACATTTCCCCCAACAGAGCCTCCTAACATGCTATATATAATTTTTATTACATCTATTGTTTATCTGCCTCCCCTGGCTAGAATATAATTTCACCAGGGCAGGGACTTTTGCCTGTGTTGTTTACAGATGTATTCTGAGCTCACAGAGCCTGGCGTGGAGCAGGCACTCTATAAGTTGGCTGCAGGAACAGCTGGTTAAATTTAGGCATGATATAAATTCCTCATGACCTAAAGATTACAGGTCCGTGTTGATGCCAACAACTGCCATAAGGATTAACTGCAGTAGCAGCTGCTGAGGCAGGACTTTGCTTATTGCCCAAGCATCAGTATGAGAATAGGAACACGGGCACACAGGAGGCAGTCCCCTTCTTCCCGAGTAGGTTGCCTTGTCTTCCAGAGAGCTAATACTCCAGCTTCCTACCCTTGTCACCTCCACTCTCACTTACAGACATTTTTACAATCGCTATAAACTTGCGGAGTTGTTCTTGGTAAGTCAGCAGTCTACATGGCTCACAATGGGCCTCGTCACCTATAATAGAATCTAGTTGTCAAGTTCTGCCATAAACAAACAACTGCGTCTGTGTCCTCAGAGCTTTACTGAGTCCCTAACTGAACTGGCTTTGGGTTGGACAGGTGGATTCCTGATCACTAATGCACATTAAAAGTACAGCTTTAGGTACCTACTTTAGGAGTAGAGAAATACTTGTCTCATATTTTATCTAGCATATGACAGCTTTTGTATATTCTACATAAAAATCTGGTGATACTTATTCAATGGGCTCTGCAGGTGAAAGACCCCTAAAACTATCCCCTGAAAATGGCTAAAAATATGTTGATGTTTCTCCAATGCATAAAATTTTTCAAATATCCAAAAGTGTTGAATAGAACAAGGTGTTAACATCCTTATACCCACTACCTAAATAATTATTTTGTCTTATTTCTAAAAGCTACATATGTACATACATAATCATTCATCTATATGTTCCATATGAGAATATGTATATGTAATAGAATCTTTGCATAGTTTTTTTTTTTTTTTTTTTGCTGAACCACTTGAAATTAATTTGTGGAACCTTCTAAGAATAATTTATATAAATTCCATGTATGTGACTGAGATGGGCACACATTCACACATACCAATTAAGCATCTTGAATTCTTATCTCAGGCTTTTTTGTAGTCTTAAGAGAGGCCCCTGATGTTGGGAGGCCCTGGGCAGCCACCAAATCCATTTAACGATGGAGCCACTTTTGTGCATTTGAATCCTTACTGGGCCACTATTAGCTCTGTGGCCTGGGGCAAGTGGCTTATGGGCTCTGATGAGATAGTGGCGATGGTGATAATGATAATAATAACAGCAGCAAATTCTTAGTGGTCCTTACTGTGTGCCAGGATTTACCATTTGAAATCCTTTCCCTACATGTTACTCGTTTCATCCCACAACCATCATGGCCCTGTACTTGGTTGACTGAGTTACGCTGGAGCTGCACTTCCCAGATTCTCCTTCCCTGCAGGACTGGTTAGGGTTGGCTTGTGAGGTGGGAGGTTGGAGCTGGGCCGTGGCTGATCTGCTGGCTCACTTTGTTGGCACAAAGCCCCTCCCTAGGCTCGCAGCTCCTCCAGCTCTCACTGGATCTCCGATTTTGGCTTTTTCTGGTCCTGGGCTGGTATGTTTTAGGGCCACGGCAAAGAGTGCCAGCTTCTCCGTGGGTCACCATATCACTGAAGTTGAGGCGGTGAGAAACAGACATGTCAGCCTTTTCTCCTGACAGCCCAGCTGATCTGGGGAGGTCTGGGGAGGTCTAAGGCCCCGCACCACGTGCAATCTTCTCTGCCATCTCCCCCTAATGATGGGAAGGAACCTGTGATGTGAAGATCTTGGAGGAGATCATTCCAGGCAGAGAGAATAGCCGGTGCAGAGGTCCTGAGGCAGGAATGAGTGTGCTACATCTGAGGAACAGACAGCAGGCAATGTGGAAGCAGCTCAGTGAGCAAGGGAGGAGAGAAGTGAGAGATAAATAAAGCCAGACAGGTAAGCAGCAACCAGCTGATTAAAGCCTTAGGGCTTGGTAAGATCTGGAAGGGACTGCAATGGCTATGGGAAGGCCTTGGAGAGTCTTCATCTCGAAAGAAACATGATCTGATGCATCTTTTATGATAATGCGCACAAACACACACGCACAAATGGTCTAGATCTGCAGTGTGCAAGATGAAGTGTAATAAAACAAAGCTCATGTCAATGTTTGCTCTATTCTTTCCATCCACCGTCACCTTCTGCACCTCCTAGTGCAGAAAATCGTGAGCTTCACCTCACAAACAGCAAGTCGTTCTCTGCTTCCCGAAAAAACAAGTCTCACCCTTGTGCACTGCTGGTGGGAATGCAAAATGGTGCAGCTTTTAGGGAAAACAGTATGGAAGTTCCTCTCTTCAAAAAACTAAATACAACTACTTGAAGAGGCATCTGTACACCCACGCTCACAGCGGCATTATTCAAGATAGCCGAAAGGTGGAGGCAACTCAGGTCTCAACTGATGATGAATGCTAAGCAAAATGGATTGTATTTGTGTAACAGAATATTACACAGCCTTAAAAAGGCAGGAAGTTCTGACACATGCCACAATATTTGCCCTCTGCTTCAAATCCCTTCTGTATCTAATTGTTTTTTGTTAGTCTTATTGCATGGTATACATCTTTGTTAACCTCCTTAAATCCTTTTCTTTTTAAATGTGAGATCTACTTATAAATACAAAAAAATATAACATAGCCATTGTTCCCAATATTTTTTTGACTAGATACTTCTCCTCCCTCCTCCTGCCATATAATACAGAGTAATTAACATGCTCATTTAGGGGAAGGAAGTCCTGGGGCAGGGAGGAAGGGCCTTTTCTCCTGTTTCTGTCTCTGTCCTGTTTTTCACCTGTGCGCTGCTTACACAAATGTTCAATTTGTGAAATCCATTAAGCTGTATATTTATGACATGCACTTTTCTGAATGTGTACAATTGATAGTATTTTTCAATAAAAAGTAAACAAAAACACATAAAGAGCCTACTACGTTTAAAATACAATGTCAGTTTGGTTCTATGGGAAGTGGGAAGAGTCGTAAAAGTTCTTGATTCCATGAAGCTGTGTGTGCAAATTTCCACAGTGCATTTTCCAGCGGGATCTCGGGCAACTCCTAATGCCAGGAACTCCCTATCCGCCTCCCTGCCTTTCCTCTCGAATCAGGCAATGCCAAGAAGGAAGGGGAGGTAAGTTTCAGGAAGGGGACAGCTTTCTATCCATCTTATCAGATTTTGGTAAAAAACATCTCCGAATTCTTATAAGGGGCTGAGTAGCTCCCAGAAAAAAACATCTCAGCTTTTCTCCTCCAGAGGAATGAAAATGGGAGGAAGAGGTCCTTGAAATATGGAATGTTAAGTCAATGGAGCAGGATGAGGAAGTGAAACGCAATCTATATTTAAGAAAGCAACTAAAAACTACCCAGCCAAGATTCTCTTCAATGTGTAACTTCATCCAACTGAACAAAAAAAAAAAAATGTATCTTAAAAGTTATAGTTGAAAATGGCACTTACGGAACATACACTGCTAAAGAGAATGTGGATATAAAGATGTACTCTCAACTGCCCCTCCTCCCATGACTTAACTATCTTAATTTTGCTAAGGAATAAAATATAAACTTTTACACTAGAAAGTAACTTAAGGCGTGCAGGTACAGATCTCACACTAGCGCAGAAGACTGCTCTCCACAGTGATGTAGTTGAACAGGAACCTGTTCAAATGGCTGTTACCAAGAATTCTAAGCGGGCAATTTGTCGTTTCTGTCCACATTAATTTAATTCCTCTACATATTACTGTTTTGAACAAAGGCCTGCATTCCTGAGTCCCA
>RJWJ010018673.1:0-13009 GCA_004363605.1 Indri indri
TCGAAAAAGGAAATTAATTTATAGAGGTAGTGAGCAGTCACCAAAGAGCAAGTGGACCAAGGATATGTCCCCAAATGGACACAATCCGGGGAGATATATAGCAAGTGATATGAGGCAAAGGCTGTCCAGAGGGTTCAGAGAAGCTGGCCAAGATATAGAGGGAGAGGCATTATTTTCATTACATCTGCTCCACAAGGAATAATTCAGTTCCTACTACAAACAAGCCCTGTGATAAGTGATAGGATATGAGAAAGAATGGAGCTTCCAGTGTGGAGAGGAATTCAGACAAGCGTGACAATAATTGAGATACAGTGTGATGGTGCTCTCATTGGGGAAGTACAGGGGGCTACCTGAGCACAAAGAAAGAGCACATACTCCAGCCCTTGGACTGCAGGGACAGTTCTTGGAGAAAGTGAAGTCTGAGCTGAGACCCTAAAGAACGAAAGGACTTAGCCAGTCAAAGGGAGGTGATAAGAGCAGTGTTCTAAGAAAAACGTAGTGTGGGTACACGTAGGAAAGAGCAATGTGTGAGTCAAGGAACTCGAAGCTCCCCATGACCAGACATTAAGTGCAGGATGGAAAAAGTGGCAAGTAATAAAACTACTGAGGTGGACAGTGGTCTGATCATGAAGAGCCTTGTAAGCCAGGATGAGGAATTGGCATTTGTATTCTATGAACAATGAGGATCATTAAAGGGTTTTAAGAGAATTGATCAGACTTGCATTTAGAAAGATCACTCAGGCTGTATCATTGAAAATCAATTAGAAGGTACAAGGCTGGAAGCAAGACAGCCAGTTAGGAGGCTATTCCAGTAATCTAAATAATAGAAAGATTATGCTGGTCTGAGTAGAGGCAGAGGAGAGAAAAATGGGAGCTTTTGAGAAAAGTAAGGAAACACAATTAACAACTTGGAGACAGACCAAAACAGGCAGCTACCAGGGAGGGGACAAGGAAGGAATCTAAAATAATCCCAGGTTTTCTGCTTGAGCAGCCAGGGGACAATGGTGCCATTTTCTGAACTAGATCATGATGGGGTAGGTGGAGGCATAATTCAGGACCAGTCCCCCAGCTGGTATCCCTGCCTAAAGTCTCAACAGCCCACAACACTTTGCACTCTGCTTCCAGAGGAAACGTTCAAAAACACAAATGTAATTGTGTCACTCACTTGCTTACAAGACTTTTAATGTTTCTGAAGTCTCACTGTGGTAGAGGAAAGGGGTAAGACTGAAAAAAAGGACTAGCCCACTAACCAAGTGGTCAAGTTTAATGGTTCGATTCTATGAGTCTCACAGAAGACAAAGGATTCCTTTTGGAGACAGAGTTAGACACAGAGCCAGAAGGTAGGCAAGGTCCCTGAGGAAAGCTAAGGTTGACCTTTGGCTTTACTTATTTATTTTATGATTTAAGAGATTTAATTAAGATTTCCAAGATGATCATTTCAGCAAAAATGTATTTTTTGCCTATATAGAAAAAACGTTGTTTAAAATTTTATGCTTCACACTATTTGAATACGTTAGAGGCAAGACAGTATGAAAATTAGACAACAATTTCTAATCAGCGCAACAAATCCAAAAGCCAGAACTAAGACTGAAATGGGTTCAAGCTGGAAATAAGGTAGAGAGGAGTGGATGATGCCAAATTTTCAAACAATGTGAAGACAATTGTTAAGACAATGTCAAATGAAAAAGAGCCTTAGGACAAGAAAAGGATGAGAAAAAGAATTCCACAGCACTTACTGTGGAGTGGGTGTCCCTCTCTCAGTTTTTAATGGGTCTGTGGATCATGGATGGGTCAGGGAAACATACAGGCCCGGGAAACATGTTTCACCCTCATTTCTAAGATAAATTCCAAACTCCTAACCATGGCTTACATGTTAGTTACTAACTAAACTCTGCCCTTTTCTCTAACTTTGTTCTTAGCCAATTGGTGATGTCTGAAAAGTCCCCAAACTATTTGGTCTCTCTGCCTTTGCACAAATTCCACCCAATAACTACCCAACTAACTGCATCTCTCAGGCACAATTAGGATGCCTTCCCACTCCTGCCCTACCAGTTTAGGCCATGTTCTCCCAAGGTCCTGTGTGTACACAGCACACCATGCTTCATACTATACTGTATCATCAATGTAATTTTACTCATTCATATCCTATGTAAGCTACCTGAGTGCAAGGACCATGACTTCTTCCTTTTGTAGCTACCACTCCCTAGGACATTGTGTAGAACGTGAGCGCTTAATATATGTTTGTCAGATGAATGTTTATAGGTATAGACACATAGACTTGAAATACATCACTGAAATCAAATAATGCATATCCTTTTCTCTTTTTCTATTAAAAAATTGGTAGTACTAGCAATTAGATAGCTCCCCTCCCCACCAAAAAAAATTATATATCTGATAATGATAATGTCATAGACTTGTATAGCATTTTCTAGTTTACACAATGCTTTTACTGCCAGTATCTCAAAAGTAAAGAGAGCATTAGAAAAGGTTTGAAGACACTGAGGAATACAAGAGTATTGATCTGGATCAGGGAACTCAGAAACTAAAATTAAAAACTGACAGTCTATCACCACCCCATGTTGGATGGCTCTTAATGATATTTGAGAGGAAGGCTCTGAGTATTTCCAGTGACTCTAGGTGATCTCAAAGGGGAACAATGGGCTGAACCCTCCCATATCTCTGTAATGTCATGAAATTCCCAGGACACCCAGAATTATTTGGCTCTGGCTGAATGCATCTCCTAGTCAATCTATGACAGAGGGTACCCCTCCTAGGAAAAGTAAATTCAACATAATGTCCTTTAATTATGCTGAAGGGCTAGGGTATGTGGTGCTTTCTATTCCCTGTTTAAAGGTTTCTCACTCTAATAGTCTCCCTAAATTTCAGTTTCTCCCTAAATTTCAGAGTGATTCTTTTTAAACTATAAGGGTCACAAAAATATTTTTAACTTTCTGTTATAGTGCTCTAATAGGTAATGAGCCCAAACTTTATTTATAACTTGTCACTTTGATTCTTGTGGAATAAATATTTTTAAATCTCATTTTTAAACTATTATAGATTTATAGTATTTCAAACCTACTCTCTTACAGATAAAAATACAGCATTGTGAAAAAAAATGGAAAGAAAAATTCACAAAATTTGAATTCAAATCTAAACAGTCTCATGTAAAAAGAACAGTTTAAATTACAACATACAGAAACTTTGGCAACTATTTCTATTTAAGAAATATATTAATAAATATATATGTACTTACTTATATTTAAGCTTTACAGAATTTCCAGGTTTCCCCCATGGAAGAACTACAAAATCTTTGGTGTTCATGATTACTGCCTTAATATTTTCTAAAAATTATTGGGATTTGTATAAACTTCTGAAAAAAATAACAAAGAAAAAAGAATTATTCCAGAATTAAACAGTGTAAGTTACAAATTCAAAATTCCACATAACTCAGAAAAATTTTAAGAACAAAAATCTGTATGAGGGAAAAGGTCAAACAGCAAAAAATTACTATATACAGCTGACCTTTCATATCCACAGGTTCTGCAACCATGTATTGAACCAATAGCATATCCAAAATATTCAGGAAAAAAACAATAAAAATAACAACAAAACAATAAAAAATAACACAAAAAATACAGTATAACAACTATTTACACAGCACTTACATTATATTAGGTATTAGAAGTAATCTAGAGATGATTTAAAGTATACGGTAGGTTGTGCTCAGGTTATTTGCAAATACTATGCCATTTTATATAAGGGACTTGAGCGTCCTCAGATTTTGATATCCACAGGTAGGGTGGGGGATACTAGAACCAATCCCCTATGGATACCTAGGAATAACTGTACATTAAATACATTACAAGTTATTATAATTTTATATACTAATAAAGTTAGAAAGGTAACATATCTGATGGGGGTGAAATGTCACCAATATTTATGTACAGTGGACCTTTGAACAATGCGGGGATTAGGGGAACAAATCCCCCATGCAGTTGAAAATGCACATATAACTTTTAACTCCCCTAAAACTTAACTACTAAAAACCTACCATTGACCAGAAGCCTTACTGATAACATAAACAGTCAGTCAATTAACACATATTTTGTATATGTGTTATATACTGTATTGTTACAATAAGGCAAGCTAGAGAAAAGAAAATGTTATTAAGAAAATCATAAGGAATAAAAAATACATTTACTATTCATTAAGTGGATCATCATAAAGGTCTTTTATTTTTTTTAATTTTTTTATTTCAAAATATTAAGGGGGTACAGATGTTTTTGATTCATGGCTTGAGTCAGGGCTATAAACGTGCCCATCTCCCAAAGAGGAAAAACAAACACCATATGTACTCACAAATAAATTAGAACTCATCAATGGGCACACAAGTACACAGAGGAAAGTAAAAGTTATCGGAAATAAAGGTCTTCATCCTGGTTGTCTTCACATTGAGTAGGCTGAGAAAGGGGAGGGATTGGTTTGGGGTGGCAGAGATGAAGGAAGTGGAGAAGGTGGAAGGGAGGCAGGCACGTTCAATGTAATTTTTGTTTTTAAAAATCAACATATAAGTGGATCCATGCAGTTCAAATCCATGTTGTTCAAGGATCAACTGTATAGCAAAAGGCTGAGGAAATATTCAACGAAAAGTGAGGAATGAATTCATTAAAACAAAATAAAGCACATACTCTGGTTCTTTCTATGGTTAAGGTTATAAAAGTATATATATCAGATATTTGTTCCCATCTAAAAATAACAACCAAGGCTATAGAGAGGGAAAAGAAATGAACCTTTGAGATACAATCTAAACTCCAAACCCTTTTTTTTACATATATGGTAATGTAAAATAAGAATTAAGGTATGCGATAATTACCCAAAGGTATTCTAACACCCTCATTTATCAAAGAAAATTTTAATGATGGTCTTTGGCTAAGATCAGAAATTAGCATATTTTAGAAAGAATTTTTCAATAAGAAATGAAACAAAAAGGATTTTCTGCTTAACTCTGAGTTAACTAGAAAATTAAATTATTCAGAACACCCTGTTTTCCAAGTATCCCAATTATTCATGGTTCTCTAATAATTTACTCTGTAATGCTGAATTACTGAATCACATACCCAACTATTAGATTTTTATATGAATAAAAATTTACAAATTCCAAAAGCTCTTAAAGAAATATGAGGCAATATTATAGTGTCCATAGTCTTAAATGTCCAAACCATCTGATGCTGTCAGTTTATATATGTGTTCCTATGTGCTCATAACCCCAATAAATATTTATTAAGGTCTGCTATATGCAACGCAGTGTGCTGAGAGGCATGGAAGAGTCAATGCCCAAGGAGATTTGCTTTCTGGGCTCAAATGATTTAGAATCAAATAGAGCATATAAGACTTGTATATAAAAGCCATAAAACAAGGTAGAAAGCATAAGGGTCATAAAATTTATAGATGTCATAATACAGGAAGTGAAAGAAAAGAGAGAATTCAAGCTGGCTAGCATTTAAGTGAAGAGTCGAGGGAGAAAGAGGGTTTAAAGATATGAATTGAATGAACGCTCCATGCTGTGGAAAAGACCAGCTCTTGAGTGGAGACTAGTGACTAGTTTCATTTGGTTGGTATGCAGGCTTCCTGGAGGGAAAAGGTAAGCATAAGTTTAGATATGGAGGCTGAGGTCTAATAATGGATGGTTTTAAATGTCAAGTTATAGCATTTGGAATCTATCCTGTAGGTAATAAGAGTCTAATGAAGGTTTTAGAGGGAAGAACCAAAGTCTAGAAGCTTTGGTCTAAGACATAAGGATGGACAGCACCAAAATTGGAGTAAACAAATGGAAAAGAAGGCTACTGTGGCATCAAAGTCCACACAACAAAATGAGTAGTTCCTCACTGTTGTTCCTTTGGGAGACTATTTTATAATTTCTATGCAACCGGTGATCAAAATATTTTTGGAATGCCTCTCTTGAAACTGTCTAGAGTCCATGATACACCTAACAAACACAAATCCATTTTGTTGTGCTTCATTTAAGACTGAAAATGATTGTGCAATAGGAGCAACTACTTTGTTCACTCAAATCTAACTCCCAATTATTTGGACTACCTCCAAAAATTAAATTTAACCTGAAAGAGTAGATTTTCTACCACCTTAAAGGAAATTCTGAAGGAATTCATTCTCTGAAGACAATTGCAAAGTGGAATTACACAAATAATTTTTATATTCTAAGCAATGTAGTGGTCACATCATGGGACTAAGTATATTTGTAACTTCCATCAACAAACATTTATGTATTTATTCCTCTGTGACCCCTATTACAGGCAGTAAAGTCACAAAAGCAATTAAGACATGGTATCTTTCCACAAAGACCTCATAATCAAGGGGAAATTCACACAAGCAATTACAATATCGTGGGACATTCTCACAGAAGGAAGCATCCAGAGAAGGCCTCTAACAGACTCATTTTTCAACCATCACCTCCTGTCTCTCAAAGCTACAATGTGTCAAAGAGAACTAAAAATACCACAGGAATGGAAAACTAAGACTCGATTTATTGTTGGAGGAGGAGGTAGCAGCATTTTCAAATGGAACTCTCTTCTATTCCCACACCATTAGTAATCATCTTTGTAGGTAGAACCGGGACTACAAAAGGTACCTTTAAATAAGCTCCAGAAATAATCCTGCTCGATAAAATGGAGTCTATATCTCTTTCCGATCATAATCAGGAAATCTAACTGCTGGACTCTTATCTACTGTAGATAACTTCATGAAAAATTCCATAATATTATTGTTATCATTTAAAAGATAAAACAAAAGAATGTCCAAAGTTAATTTGTCTGATTAATTGAAATAATATAAATTGCCCTAATTTCATTTATAGATTGACGTATATAGTATATTTTTATACGTGTGTACATATGCATAAAGCAAAAATGATATGTGATTTTATCTAAACAAAGAATAGATGATTTCAGATTTACAGTTTTGAAGATAATGTTATTTAACCAATAAATGGTCTTATTCAAGGGGCATTTCACTTCATTGAATGCAACTAGTAAGACTTTTTCTCAATTAAATGTTTTATCAAGTCACATGTAAGATAATTTACTTGTATGAAGAAAAAGGGATGATTATAATTGTGAGTCATACTGTTCTGCCTATTTCCTTTGGTAAAGCCAACAGAGAATTAGTCACCTTTCTTGGGACAGCAAGGATATAACAACGTCAGCAGCAAGAATAGCAATGCACAAAACTTTAGTCACCAAATGAAACCAGAGGAATACAAACTCCCTAATATACCAACCTCATAGTTCCTTGTGTCCTTTGGTCGCTCAATTTTTTTTTTTTTTTTTTCGGAAAGTAAATACCAAAAGTTCAGTAGTGATTCAGAAAAATTTCTAGTTACCTGATTATATTGCATCATTTTTCTGTCCCTACCCTCATTTATCCCCACACATATACACACAACCTGACCCTAAATTGTCCATGATGGTTTAATGATTCTTCTACACATGTTCCTATTTTTAGAAAACAACCCAGCATCAAAGCCTGCTGCCACAGATTGGAAACAAGGAACTTACATTAATCTACAAAGCTGGAAACTCAGAGCATTCAGCAAGAAGTGTCCTAGGCTCCCAGAGAACTTACATTACACCATTGGCAGAATGGCAGGTTTGGGAAACCACTGTTTTTAAGATGGGCCACTTTTTGTAATTGAAAACTTATCTAAGGTTAGTTAATTTTTCTAATGATTCAGAACATCTTAGAGCCAAAACTTAAGAGCCATAAATAAGGATTTTTCCTTGCTTTCCTTGCACATATTTTAAAAGGGTCTAATTAGCAACCTCCTTTAGATGAGTTAACATGTTTAGGCCATTTAGAACTACCGTACTTAGAAATCAAAGACTTAAGCAAGAAATGTTAAATGAATATTAATTTAAATAAAAAACGTTACTTTAAACAATTAAAAGAATTTCACTTTTAACATTTCCTCTGATTCTATCCTTTTTCTAAATATATATATATATATTTTTTTTTTTTTTTAAATCTTAAAAATATCTAAGGAAAGAACTGATAATACGTGATCCCTAACAGAGTGCTTTAGTGATCCATTAAATAAAATATTTGCCATTTCCTCCTAGCACAGTCCCTAAAAGTAAATGAGGTATTGACTTCAACCTGCATTCAATCTTTGAGCCCACCAAGATAATGACAATGAAATACTGCTTCAGAGCACTAAATGATATCCAAGTTGCCCATTTTTTACCCTCTATGTGCAAGTTCTCTTGAGAAAAACTGAGAAAGTGTGATGTTAGATATCAGGGGGCAAGATACCTGTTTTAAAATACTTTCAAATTAAAAATAATAAGCAATATTAAAAGATATTGAATTTAAGGTCAGAGAACCTTAGGGGTCCTAGGTGTTCTAAACTCACTGGATTTAATGTCAGAAGATATCTGCATGAGAACAATCTCTGAGCCACAGTGTATTTAGGAAGAAGATGGTGAGGATATCTGCCCCACTAATTTGCAGGATATCAAACAAAAGATCTCTGATCTTTGACCTGTAAAGCTGTGGTATCCTACAAGACCTCTAGGGAACTCAGGGTTCAGGGAAGACGGCAGCCTCAGAAACTACCTAGAGAAGGGAATGAGGGGAGCATCAAGTCTCTGCTTTACCCTTAACATCTCTGCTTTCATCTCTTTCATGTAATGAACCTCAGTGTCCGCCTCTCTGCTCACCAAGTTTTATTCTATTCAATACTCAGTTTGAAGGCCTACTGCATCGCGAAGATTCCCTCTGTCAAAAGTTCTTCCTATAAGAACATCGTTTTTGTGTTTGTTTGTTTGTTTTTTGAAACAGCGTCTTGCTCTGTCACCTGAGGTAGAGTGCAGTGGCATCATCGTAGCTCACTGCAACCTCAAACTCCTGGGCTCAAGTGATCCTCCTGCTTCAGCCTTCTGAGTAGCTGGGATTACAGATGCAGCAACTTGGACAGAATTGGAGACTATTATCCTAAATGAAGTATCTCAGGAACGGAAAAATAAACACCATATATACTCTGTAATAATTGGAAGTTAACTGATGGGCACAAAGAGATGTAAAGGTCATAGGAAATCTAGAAGTGGGGAGGGGAGGAGGAGAGAAGGGATAAAAACCTGCCTATGGGGTACAATGAATGCTATTTGGGTGACAGGCATACTAAAAGCCCAGACATACACATTATAAAAGATATCCAGGTAACAAAAACATTTGTACCTTCTTAATATTTTGAAATCAAAAAAGAACATCGTATTAAACCCATTTGCTATTATATGCTGCCTTGTGTTAGTTTTTGTATCTTTGCTTAAATAGTTGTGGTTTACCTAAGTAGCCCAAATATTTGAGGGCAGTTCTATAATTGATATTTGAATCCCCAGCAATTAGTACAGTGCCTACACATAGTGCAGTGTTGATAATAACATGCTAAGTTTTAAGTATTTAATTTTTTTCTACTGCTTTCAGTTTATTGCACAATCTACCCTATGAAAAAAAATTCCTTTTAACAAACATATCCTCTTTCCTACTTCAGCAAATCTTGTTTTCTTTTCCCATGTCTCCTACCAGACCTTGATGAGCAATCAACAAATATATATTGAACAGATCCTCTGTGCCAGGTATCAGGTTAAGCACTGAGGAACAAGGTCAGCCAGACAGTATAATACCAATCTTCACTGAATTTACACTCTGGTGAAGGAAGTAGGAAAAATGAAAAAGCAAATAAAATAATTGCAAGACATATTAAGTGTCTCCAAGGAAGTAAAGGAGCTACTTTCAGGTAATTCATTTGTAATACAATTGGTAAAATTCCGGGAGGTCAGCATAGTTCTCTGTGTAGCCTATAAGGTAAGGTAGGCTAGAGAGAAGTGAAAGGAGTTGTTAGATTTCCATAATCACGTGTAGCTTCGAATTTACAAGACTTTTTGTAATGAGCCTTGCTAACTTTAGATTTAAAAAGTCAAGCTATATAAAAAATATATTACTAAACCTATCTGAGCACCTCTAATGCTGATTTTGGGGAGAAAAAGAACCTCCATAGCTTCAGATTTCTTAGGAATCATGCACCGCCCCCCACCACCACCACAGCCTTTACTTAGGAGGCGTGGACTTCAAGAATGAAGTGGGCGCATGCGGACCCGCAGGCAGAAAAAAGGGTATGCAATATGGTTTCTCAAAGGGCCAAATTTTTCCTATGGCGCATATGACTTCAAAGGATAAAAGAGGCTAGCTAGCATTTGAAAAGGTTGGGCTGCAGAAAGGGTACAATTGATGAAGTCTCCAGTTTCACTATCTGGGGTTCACCCTTGATTCCTGTCTCCATTACCTTCATGGGCTGGGAAGTCTTTTGTTTGTATAAAAGGCTTTCAGCTCCAGAGGCCAGGGCCGCCTCTTTTTTTGCTGCCTGCAGGCCTGGCCCTGTGCCAACACGTGGCAGGGGCTCAGCAAGCATTTGCTGGCCCTTGCCCCCAGCTCCACCTGAGCTGAGTCTCCTTTCCCCCGTCGTGCGGCCCCGCTCCTGGCACCACTCGGACAGGGATCGCTGCCCTGCTCCGCCGACTCAGAGGCCCTCCGCCCACCGCCTCCATCCGCAGCCAGCCAACCCACCTGGAGACCCCAGCCTCTCGCGTCACCACCGCCGGCAGCGGCTCCTAGCCAGGAGCTTCAGCCTTGGTCTCCTTGGTTACCGCGTTACCTCGGTACCCATAGCAACCAGAAAGCTTGGTCCCTGCCACTATCCGCCGGCAGAGGGAGCAAGGGAGCCAGCGACAAGAGAGAGAACGAGGCGGTCACGCGAAGGAAAGGACAGAGAAATTCAGGCCCTGGAGGCTTTTCGCTGAAGGGGTTTTGGAGATTAGAGACCTGCTAACGCTGAGCCCCTGCCGCATTCCAAGCACTAGTCTGAGAGCCCTGTGTGTGATATTTGATTCATCCTCACAACAATCTAATTTATATCTAAGAAAATTAAACACAGAAAATTTGACTAGCTTAACCCAAAATTACAAAGCTACCAAATGGCCTACGTAAAATTTAAACCAAGTAGTTTAGTCACAGAACTCCCATTCTGAGCTATGTTTAAGTGCTTATCAAAGACTGCCACAAGCAAAGTCAAGAAGAGAATCCAGGTCTCTCGGTAACCCAGAACTCTCTTTTTTTAATACCAAATACATGACCCATGGAGAGTGTGTTGTGTGCGGGTGTGTATAAAAAGCCAAAGCAAAAACAAATACACACACACACACACACACACACACACATATCTTCAATCCATACTTCTCAAACTTTTCTGTTCCGAACAAAGTTGCACCTGTGATGAACTTATTTCATCTTTAACTTTCTAGTATGCTGTTGTTTTTATCTCTGTTTTTATATACTACAAGTAGGATGTATGGTTGGTCCTGTAGTCACTGTATAAACTTCTGTGTTTAACCACATTTCATCTATTTTGGTACTGGACTAATAATCTTAACTATCACAGTTAATATACTAATCTTTGTATCATTGCTTTCTGCATTAATATGCCTGCTAATACCCACTTAAGAAAACATTTAATGATTTCCTCTGGCAGATCCAATGACGTAAGATTATAACCACCATGGATAAGAGAAGACAATGATAGTCTTCAGGTTATGAGTCTGGATTTTGAAGTCATGCAAAACTGAGTTTGAGTCGTGGTGCTGCCACACTTACCTCCTGGCCTACCTTGAGTGAGTTAACCAGTCTAATCAGTGAAATGAGAGAATAGTACACTTAGTCCATACATGATATAGCATGAAAGAGTAAATGAAACAATATATATATTAGGCCTTTAGCTCTAAGCCAGGCCCATAGTAAGTGGTTAATGTTAAAAAACAGTAAGAAATAGTGGTGGTGGTATGGCTGTTTTGGTTGCTACCATAGTGCTCATGGTATAACCTCACTAGGACCTTCCTTTAATTATAACACAAGTTTCAAGTAGATGCGTAATACTACTAGTCTTCTTGTGCAGACTGTATTTCCCATACAGATAAGATCTTCAAATTATCAGGAAATATATTTTCAGCATTCATCCATTTGTCCATCCATTTATTTATTTATTCAATAATATTTATTGAAAGTTCATTGTTCTAGCCCCAAAAATACTGCAGTGAAGAAAACAAAGCTCTTCTTGTTTTCAAACATACACTTTTAATAGGGTCAGAAAGGCAATGAACAAGTATAAATATATGTCAGGTAATATGAAGAAAAATAAAGCAGAATAAAGAAAAATAAAATAATTAAGAGCTCTATTTTAGGTTAGATTGCCAGGGAAGTCTCTGAATTCAGGGAAAGAGAAAGACATAGGGCAATCAGGGAAAGGAAAATTCCAGACAGAAAAAACAGTAAACAAACTTCAATTCTGCCCCAATGAAGAGCAGTATTTTTCATAAAACCTCTCATCACTTGTGTAAAGGACTTTTTACTTCAAAAAGGAATTCTTACAATGCATTTACTTGCACAATAGTAAAATTAAACTCATAAAAATAATGTATTAAAATAGTTCAGCACTTTTAGAAAGCATTAAAAGAACATTATCTTACTTATATTTGGAAAAATATATTAGCTTATGCACAGTTATGAAAAATAAGAACAGAGCCAAAAAATAAGCCCATGCTAAGTCACATAGTAAAATGAAAAGTATGAAGTGCTTCTCTTTCCGAACCATGATTAGTGACAAAATGAAATGAAACATGTAAAAACAATGACACCTCTAGAGAGATGGTATTCTCTCCACTGAAGCAAAGTGCATTTAACTGACACACGAGCAATTCTGCAAATAGTTTACCACGTCTATAACAGAATCACAGTATTCCTGAGGATTTTTCCAAAATCATGGCTTCATTGTGCCAGTGCGAAGACAAGACTTGAAGGCGGCCGGGTGCAGCGGCTCATGCCTGTAATCCCAGCACTCTGGGAGGCCGAGGCAGGAGGATTGCTTGAGCTCAGGAGTTTGAGACCAGCC
>RJWJ010018673.1:13109-31368 GCA_004363605.1 Indri indri
GGCTCATGCCTGTAATCCCAGCACTCTGGGAGGCCGAGGCAGGAGGATTGCTTGAGCTCAGGAGTTTGAGACCAGCCTGAGCAAGAGCAAGACCCCTGTCTCTACTGTAAATAGAAAGAAATTATCCAAACAACTAAAAATAGAAAAAATTAGCTGGGCATGGTGGCACATCCCTGTAGTCCCAGCTACCCAGGAGGCTGAGACAGGAGGATTGCTTGAGCCCAGGAGTTTGAGGTTGCTGTGAGCTAGGCTGATACCACAGCACTCTAGCCTAGGTAAGAGAGTGAGACTCTGTCTCAAAAAAAAAAAAAAAAAAAAGACTTGAAGGCAAGTTTTCTGAACTACGGATATTCAATTTAAAGAGATAAAATTACTCACAAATGCAGAAATTAAGAACATAGACTTGCTGAATTCAAAGGATAGCTGCAAGGTCATGTGTAAAAAGATATTATCTCTGTTTTTGTCTCTGTTTCTCTCTCTCTCTCTCTCTCTCTCTCTCTCTCTCTCTCTCTCTCTCTTCCCTTGAGCAAGCCCACTCATTAAGTAATTTTATTTTGTACTTGGTAGAGAGCTGCCTGTTGGAAAATTATGGCAGACCCCAGGATGTTTCTGGTCACTTTCAGGTAATAAAAGTTCTTAGACGAGTAGGGAAAATGTTCTTTCACATAATTGTCACAATTTTACATGTGATTTAGCATTATAGTTTTCCCTTTTGCAACAGTTGGCCCTCCTAAATGAACAGAAGCCTTAAGTCAAGAACTTGTTGAAAAGGGTTTCTGTCTCTAGTCCTCATTATTCATTCTTGTTTCAGTCATATTAATTGCCTACATTACAATCATAGGAAGGGATAAGGACTAAGGCAGAAAAACTCTAATTTCACTAGCGCTGAGCTTAGCAGGTGTTTAAAGCAGCGTATTGTGCAGAAACGAATTCTCCCGCATCCACTGGGACTGCATTCCTACATTCCTCTAGATGCAGGTGATGCATTCTCCTTTGACCTTTGCTTACTGTACCCATAGATACCAAATGGTTATTCTTACTTCTCACTTGGACTTCCTGGACAGAATTTGTAATGACCCACTTTCTCTCACAATTTTGCTTGTTCCGTGTCTAACCTGCAGCCTAATACTTGCTCTTCCGAAGACTCAGAGAAGAGTCAAAAAACCAGCCCACTGTGTCCCTAACTGCAGGGACCCATCAATGCACAACTTACGAGGCTTGAAATGAGGGTCAGGGACTGTCAACAAATATTGTCCAAAACTTAGAAATAAAGTAAAGCCACTGCATGTCTAGTCAATGCCATGCCAGAACACTGTCAAAGATAACCCAAGGGTTACCTGGTTCTCTAAGAAGTTGTTTCTTTGCTTGATCATCATTTCCTATTAATAAGGGCTTTGATTTTTGTAACGTTATATGTTTATTTCTAGATTTTTTCAACTGCATTTTTCATATCATTTATATCTAGATATGTAAATAATATCTGTCCTTTAGATAAAATAATTCCAAAGGTGATGGTTTTCTTGCACTGTACAACTCTAACCAGTTTTGTATCTAACCTAGAAATCTTCTGGTATTTACCCTCAATGTCTATATACAGGCAGTCTACTGAGTTTTCTTTGAACCAGATTTACCATTCTGATAATTCCTTCCTTAATGAATTAAATAAACTATGGTATGTGAATAGATCATGTTTTTAATTATTGAAGTTATATTTCAATAGTACCAAAGCTTCCTCCTTTGGTGGGAAATGGGACTCATGGCATATGGGCAGCTCTCCAAAACTACTTTCTCAATTTGCGTCCACTCCTTATCCCTTAAATTATTTTGTAGACAGATTTTGGTGGTCAGTTGAGGATAGCAAAACAAATTTTCTACTGTCTCCTTTTTTATAAGCCCCGAAATGTGGTCTTAATTTTGCATGGAGCATCTACTTTTTTATGCCTCTGCAGATACTAAATATAACATCCTATTACATATGTATGAGTTTTTTCATCTTGTCAAAGATAACTGAGCTTTAGAGGCAACATAAAATTACAAAAAGGATTTCTCAAAAACCTAAGTTAGTATGATATAAATATATTTAAATGCATGTGAATGACTAAACCTAAAGAAGGAAAAAGAAGAAACTGATAGTTAAGAGGTAACATTGTCCTTTTATAATTTTTCTCACCTTTGTAATTTCTGCCTGTCATCCATGACACAGAATTTTTCAACAAATACATTTATATAACACAAGGCAATTATTGCTGATGTTTCACAAGTGGAGGAGAATCATCAGGACGTATAATAAATTTTCAATTCCTGCAATGTACGATGTCTTCCAAGTTGAAAAATAAGTGTATAAAATAATAGAACATGCATAGCTTCATATAATCAACATTTATTCAATACCCATTCTACTCTAGGAGCTGCCCTAAGATGGATACAAAGGTGAATAAATTACCATCTCTGTCCTTGAGAAACTCAAATGAGAGTTTACAAATGATTAATACACAATGTATTTTTTTTATTTCAGCATATTATGGGGGTACAAGTGTTTAGGTTATGTATATTACCTTTGCCCCACTTGAGTCAGAGCTTCAAGCGTGTCCATCCCCCAGAAGGCATGCACCGCACCCATTAGGTGTGTATATCCCAACCCCTCCTCCCCCCTCCCGTCTGTCTGACACCCTATGAATGTATTAACTACTATGTTCAGAAAGAATTGGAACATTCCATTACATGTTTGTGGCCAGAATTTCTGGGTGGTTGAAACATACTGTATGTGGAAAAGAAATAAGGATAAAAAGCTGTGTAAGGATCACATTATAAAGCACCTTGGATATTACCCTATTCATAACGGAAAATCCCAAATGATTTTTAAAGCAGATTTTTAAGCAACTCAGTATGCTTATAGCAGCATCTTTCAATGGTAATTCTGCTGGCAATGTAAAGATGTAGCAAAAGGAGTAGATGGAGACAAAGAAACAGGTTTAAAATGACTATATTAGTCCAAGATACAAATGATAAGTCTGAAATAAATCAATGCAGAGGGCACAGGACTAAGTGAAATAGATTCAAAAGATTTTGTAAATTCCTGACAGGAATTTCTTTCTCCCAAAGAAATGTGGTTGGCCAGGAACAAGAAGCAGAACTGCTGATCCCTAGAGTCGATAGCTCAGTTAACTGAGTAGATGGTACTGATAACCAACCCAAGGATAGCAGGAGAATAACAAGTTCACACCAGCTGGGTGGGTGGCTCATGCCTATAGTCCCAGCGATTCTGGAGACCGAGGCAGGAGGACCGCTTGAGCCCAAGAATTCAAGGCTTCGGTCAGCTATGTTTGCACCACTGCACTTCGGCCTGGGCAACAGAGTGAGGCCCTGTTTCTACAAAAACAAAAACAAAAGCAAAACAAGTTCACAGAGAATGGATTCAAAGAGGCAGGGTAGAAATAAGTTCAGTTTTGAAGTTTTTACTTTTGTGATAGCAGTAGTTATTAGGGAAATTATTGGAGCTGGCCATATATATTAGGCTATCATCAGCATATAGAAAGTAAGCAGAGCTAAAGGAACAGTTGGAACTATACTAGGAGCCTTCAAAAAACTACAGAAGAGATGGTTTGAGACAGGCACCCATTCACTATTCCTAAAATAGACCAGTATGAAACCTACAGTTGGCCTTATTTATTCAGCAGTGTTTACTGCAGGGTCCTCACAAATGAGGTGGGCGACCTGAATGAATGTATTACTGTACTCCTCAATTCCTTACTGTGTCATTTACACATTTACTGCAAACAAGCACACACTACACCGAGGGATAAACAAGAAGAATTGGCACTGGTCCCTGAAGCATGTGCTGCCAACACCAATACTCCCAATACAAAACGTTTTGAATTGTTCTTGTAAATGAGCCCTCAGAAATAGAATTCACATGATGAGGTTTTGAAAAAGTCAAATTCAAAAAAGAAACACTTTATTTGAACATAAATAACACTATTTTCTTTCCTTTTTCACCATAGCCTCTAATTTAATATAGTCGTGCATTGCTTAACGACAGGGATATATTCTGAGAAATGCATCTTTAGAAGATTTTGTTGTGCAAATCTCTTAGGGTTTGCTTACACAAACCTAAATGGTATGGCCTACTGCACACCTAGGCTACATGGTGTAGCCTATTGCTCCTAGGCTACAAACTTATACAGAATATCATTGTATTGAATACTGTAGGTGATTGTAATACAATGGTACATGTATTTATCTAAACATATCTAAAGACAAAAGCTATGGTCAAAGTACAGTGCAAAAGATTAAAAATGGCATATCTGTATGGGACACTTACCATGAATGGAGCTTGCAGGACTGCAAGTCACATTGGCAAATCAGTGAATATTGTAGATTTTGTAAACACTATACACTGAGGCTATAATAAATTTATTAAAAATATTTTTCTTTTATTAATAATAAAAAATCCTTAGCTGACTGTAACTTTTTTACTTTATAAACTTTTTATTTTTTTAACTTTTTGACTCTTTTGTAATAACACTTAGCTAAAAACACAAATACATTGTAAAACTCTACAAAAATACTTCCTTTATGTCCTTATTCTATAAGCTTTTTCCTATTTTTAAACCTTTTTATTTTTTAATTCTTAAACTTTTTTGTTAAAAACTAAGACAGAAACACACACAGTAAGGTAGGCCTACACAGGGTCAGGATCATCAAGACATCTCCAGGCAACAGGAATTTTTCAGCTCCATCATAAGTTTATGGGGCCACCATCACATATGCGGTCTGTTGTTGACTGAGACGTTGTTACATGGTGCATGACTCTCTGAGGTTAGTATTGCTTAGTTCCACCCAAGGGTTGATAAACAGCTGTAGTGGACACCAATAAGCTACCACTCCTCCCCCTGTTTTGCTTGAGAACAAGCTGTGAGTCTTGGCAGCTGTGTTTTACCCATGATCCAGCCCATCCTTACAACGGTTTATTGGATAAGAGTCCAAACTGGACCAGTCAGATTCTCTTTTGTGAGCATGTGGAATTGAGACTGAGAGAGAGAGATTCTTAGGGTAGCAACATTCTGCTATGTGGACAAAAGAAAGAAAAAAAGTAGAAAGGATAAAAGGGTAGAAAAAGGAGGGAAAGAGAGAGGCAGGGAAGGAGGGAAGCAAAGATGAGAGACAGGTTTTATGGAAACTCCCTTTCCTGAAGATTAGCTGCATTGTACATGGTACACTCCTGTATCTTTAAAATAAATTCCCCTTTGTTAAACTAGCATGAGTTGATTTTAACAGTGCAGAACAAAGAACCTTGACTAAAATGACTACCAGAAGAATCATAAAGTAGAAATAAAGTAACTTTCTTTATAAGACGAGTCCAAAGTATAGATTTCCTGAGAATTGTTTTAAACAGGAGTAGAGCATTACTCTATGATTCTATCATAATTTTAAACTAATATTCCTACATACACATAGATAGGAAAGTCATTCTAGCAAGCCTTTGAAGTCATCTCCTCAAAAAAAGCTAAATTTCTTGTTTATTTTTTAATCAGTTCAATTTCTTAGTTTATTTGCTTTAAGTTTAGTTGTGCTAGTTTTGCTAACAGATAATTATTTATAATTGATATAGCTTTAGGGTAAAACTAATCTTAAAAAGAAAAAAGCTGGCATTTCAGAGAAAAACTCATTCATTTCTGATATTTGCCAAATTTTAATAAGTGGATCCTACTGTCTTCTTGAGATTTATGCACTGTTAGCTGTACTTCATTTGGAAAATTTGCATTTTTCTCTTATGCACTCAAGCTGGGAGGCACAAAACAAGAGTTACAGGTTTGTTTGACATGAGATGTCTAACAGTAATTTTCTTTCATCAACTTTATTCTCCTACAATTCTGATCCCCAAGGGCAGATTTTTCATTAGATTGTGTAAAATATTTTATAATAACAGTCTTACCTTTGCAGAAGTTACTCTCAAAATAATCCAGAGAAGATATCACAATTCTTTCTACTACAGAAGGAACTAGGGGTGCCATTCTTACTCCCATTATGGTTAATATTACCGTGTACCCATTTTCACATTAATTCAGAAAATTATAATGCATCTTATATAGCTAGCTTTGGTGAAGGTGATTCTCATCGAGACATTCACCAAATACTTATTAAAGACCTACTGTGCTTTGGGTATTCTTACATATATAATGGCTATAACCATGAACAAGACAGATTTGTATGCTGTACTTGCGGAAAATATAGTGCAGATTAGGGATACAGACAAGAATTCAGAATAATAACAGCTAAAACTGTGAGAACATGATCAGAGGAAGGTGACTAGCTCAACAGTTGGGGTTCAAGAAAGCCTTCTTACTGTAAGTGATGTTCAATCTAGTTTGTCCCAGACGGTTGAGCAGGAGCCCCAGACTGGTTTGGGGATGGGGGGTGAAATTAGTGAGTGTTCTGTATAGGAAAAAAGCATGCGCAAACTTCCTTGCAGTGAGTTAAAATATTGTAAGTTTAAAGAACCTAAAAATTTCTAGCATTACTAAACATGCAAGGGGCTTAGGAGAGGTGGAGAAAGAGGGAAGAAAAGAGGTGAAAGGAAGTCATACAACTCTGGAAAAGAGGAGATTAATTAAAAGGCCATTGCGTATGTATGACTTACCAGCGGCCTAGGCCAAGACAGAGGAAGCAAGGGTGAAGGAAAGTGAAAGGAGCCATTATTTATATATAAAAATTCATCAGCAGATTTGGAATTGATTTCATGAGAGGCTGAGGAATAAAGCATGATCCACTAGTATTTATGGGTCTGAAGATAGGATAAAAAGTTATATAAACTACATTGAATTAAGGAGAATATTCATTTAGTCATTTAACACATGCTATTGTGTACTTACAATACATTAGGTATTATTTTGAGGGGGATTGGATAGAACATTGAATAAAATTTGCAAATTCTGTCTTCATTGAGTTTATATTTTATTGGGAAGAAAAATACAATATACTCATAAACAAATTTTGGCTTATTCTATGAAGATAATAAGACAGATCAATAGGAGAGACACACCTTCCTGGGGTGGGATCCTATTTTAGGTAGCATAGTCAGAGAAAATCCCTCTGGGAAAGTGATGTTTGCTGTGAGCTTATGTTAAATAAGGAGTCATCCATGGGAAAATCTGGAATGTTTCTAGAAGAGGAAAATCAATGTCCTAGGGTGGAAAGAGTGAGACTGTCATTTAAATGTGGTGCATAAAGGGAAAGAGTTAAAAGATATGACGGCATGGAGAGGTAGGCAGGAAAATAGGAGATGAAGGCCTAAGTAAGGTGTTTGGATCCTATTCCAGTTTATATGTGAAGTCATGAACAAGTTTTAAAGAGAGGAGAGATAAATGATTTACATTTTTTGAGATAACATGGGTGACCAGAGGAGATTGAATATGAGGGCCAAAAGGCAAACCAACCAGTGAGGAGAGAAGGCCAATGCAATAGTCCAGGGAAGGCAATCATTAAGTGATTGGATTAAGGACACAATCATTTTGTTAGAAGACAAGATGGCTACTAGAACAAGATCCAACGGAACAGTAGATTAAAGGAAATAAGCATTGACTTCTCTTTCACTTAGCATGTAAATGTAAGCAATCCAGAAGGTAACTGTGTCCCGAGAGTAAAAGGGACCCAGGCTCCTCCTATTGTGTTGCTCTGCCTTCCTCAATACTTGGCTTTCATTTGCTGGTCCAAGATGATTGACCCAGTTCCTGCCACCAAGCCAGCATTCAAGCCAATGATATTTGCAAAAGAAATAAAAGAAAACCTTTCTTCACAAAACCTTGTTTGTTTATTTAATAGTTGATGTGTGAAATCATATCTTAAATTTACATTTCCTGGCCAGGCGTGGTGGCTCACGCCTGTAATCCTAGCACTCTGGGAGGCCGAGGAAGGTGGATCATTTGACCTCAGGAGTTTGAAACCAGCCTGACAATAGCGAGACCCCCATCTCTACTAAAAATAGAAAGAAATTAGCTGGACAACTAAACACATGTAGAAAAAGGTAGCCAGGTATGGTGGTACATGCCTGTAGTCCCAGCTACTCAGGAGGCTGAGGCAGGAGGATCGCTCGAGTCCAGGAGTTTGAGGTTGCTGTGAGCTAGGCTGACGCCACGGCACTCTAGCCTGGGCAACAGAGTGAGACTCTGTCTCAAAAAAAAAAAAAAAAAAAAATTTACACTTCCTTCATAATGAGTTTAAACATTTTCTAATGACCATTTGTATTTGTATTTTTGAAAATTGCTTCTTTCCAACAGAATTAATTTTTAATTGTTACCATTTGGTCTCTACTGTAAATAAGTTCATCTTTTCTTTTAATCAAATTTATTCAGATATATATAATTTACTTCAAATAAATACAGATATATTTACAGTTCTATGGGTTTTGGCAATTTTGTATAGTGCATTTGTGTAATACCACTAGAAGCAAGGTATAACATTTTTAGGATGAAATATTTCATCCCCGAAAAGTTTCTGCTTGGTGCATTGCAATCAATACCTCCACCTACCTGAAGCTCCAGACAACCAATGATCTCCTTTCTGTCACTATGGAATAATTTTTCCTGTTTTGGAATTCATTATGAAGGGAATCAATATAGTTTATAGTCTTCTGTGTAAGTCTTCAGTCAGCACAATGTTTTTGAGATTTACCCATGTTGATGTGTTTATCAGTAGTTTGTTCCCATTTTACTGAAGACTATTCCATTAGATAGAAATATCATGATTTGTTTATACTTTCACCTTCTAATCAACATTTGATTGTGTCCAGTTTTTGTCTATTGTGATTAAATCTGCTATAAGCATTTGTGTGCTAGTCTTTGTGTGAACATGTTTTCATTTCTTTTTGGTAAATATTTTTATTTCTCTTGAATAAATATCTGGTAGTAGAATCTCTGGGTCCCATAGTAAGTTTATATTTAACTTTATAAGAAATCATCAAACTATTTTCCAAAGCATTCCTGCCAGCAATGTATGAGAGTTCTAATTGCTCTACTTTTTTATGGGCATGATTTGGAAGTTGCATGTATGACTTCATCCTATATCCCATTAGACAGAGTCACTGGACCACACCTGATGGCCAGGGAGGCTAAAAATATAATCTGAAGCTGAAATGCCAGACTCCCCTCTAAAACTCAAGATTTCTATTACACAATAAAGAAAGACAAAAAGGACATATCAGGGATTGGCTTCATTTGAAGTGGAGGAGTTAAGACCAGCTTTTAGATTTGGGGTGGATGTTGGTGCCATTAACTGATTTGACATGTTAAATTTGAAATATTAGACATCCAAGTGAAAGAATGAGCAAATTATTCACTATACCAGTCTGGAGTTCAAGGCAGGGATCAAAGCTAGAAATATAAATTTGAGAATCATCAGCATACAGAAGGAATTTAAAGCCATGGGATGGGATGAGACCAACTAGAGAGTAAATACATGTAAGATGTTTTGATCCAATACTGCAATAATTTCATGAACTGTTTTCGAAGACCAAGCTATAGCTAGAAGAATGCTAGCAAGCCTAAAACAAAGCAAAACAAAACAAACCCTTTTTACCCATTTCCCCTGGTAATACAGTAGATCACTTAAAGATTACATTCCCCAGCCTCTCTTACAGCAAGGGACAACTATATGAATAAATTCTGACCGATGGAATTTGAGTGACACAGTCTCCCTCCCAGTCTGGATGCTCAACTTCAGACAGACCCTTAGATAAAGGGAAAAATTAACTTCTATCTCATTTAACCCACAATATTTGGATTTTTTTTTTTTTGGTAGCTTAAGCCCTTTTAGCAGCTTAACTGACTCATGAAGTATATCCAATTATTTCTTATACTTAACTAACAAATGTCCATTGCCACTTATTTTATTCATTTTTATTGATTTTATTACAATCTTGTTTATTTTTTAGCATTGCTCATTTGAGTTTAATTTTCAAAAAGTGTTAGGTTGCTAGCATTTCTAAACTGCTCCAAGAAAAAAATATTATCTTCTTGCAGAATATTAATGAATATTTTCTTCATATTCTTGTGATTCTTTCCAGTCATTGCCTCAATTAGTTCTTGATGCTGGAGTGAAAATAAAAGCTAATGCGGGTGTTCACACTTCACTGAAGAGGAAACTGAAGTAGAGATATTAAATTATTTGCCCATAATAGCAAACCAAGTTAATGGAAAAGGTGGAAGTAAAATGTAATTAACTCACTTCTATTTTTATTGAACTATTGGATTACAAGTCACAACTAATTAAAAACATGATACAAGAGCTAAAGCAGCATAACCTTTTTATCATGTGGATAGCCCAAAAAACTGCCTTTCAGCACTTTATAAAATGTTTCTTGCAAAATGTTTATTCTCCTTTTTTCGCAAAGTTTAAATAGATATAAACATAGATAGATATAGATAGATGATAGATAGGTGGACAAAAATGTGGAATATATTTTAATAATAGAAAATATATTCACTCCAAGTTCTCCATTCATATCAAAATCTGTTTACATCTGGATATATTTTCTTCCAGCCCTTTCTCTATCCATATCACTAATCTTTTACTTTTCATACAATTATAAATTAGTTAAATATAAATCCAAATGGCATTTAGTATATACAATGTTTCTCAACACAAGTGAAATACAACAGAAATCCATTGGGTGGAGTTGTACTATAACTTAACATTTCAAAACGTTTCTTAACTTCTCTCTTTTACTTTTTCCCCAATCTTTACACAGCTAATGGCTAAGCAACATGTACTATTTGAAAACTTTAAAAATGTTTTATTCCCACTGGAAATCGTTTGGACACTGTTGGCTTAGTGTTATTTTCTTTCTGATTACATCAAGTAGAAGCCACAAGCACATTGACACAATTTAGGATTTAATAATATCATTGCTTATTTTTCCAGAAATATGCAGATTAGTGAGATTAAGTAGAAAATAACAATTGACTTGGTAAAAAATGCTGTTCTGTCCTTTCATCTCTCGAATTCATGGTGTTCTCCGCCATCTTGAAGAGAGGTAAGCATCTGATATTTCAAATCTTCTGAGACAAAATGCTACTTACCCCAAAGAAGCAAGTCTTCATTATTAATTCATTCTAATATGTGCTACAGAAAACTGCCAAAAGTTTGACATGTACTTGGAGAACAAGCTCCTCAAAAAAAGGCTTGTTCCTGCATGCACGATCAGGTTAATCTTTCTCTGGCAGTATTCCTGACTTAAGTGTGCATAAATATCAAGAACGCAATCCTGGAAATTCTGATTTAGTCCATCTGAGGTGGACCTCAAGAATCTGTGCATTTCATAAGCACCTGCACTGGTCCGAGAATCATACGTGGAAGCACCACCATGATGGAAGGACAAAGAAGATAGGGATCTGGCCATCGGTTAACTTTCAGTCTCAAGAGCCATAAAAGGAAATGGAGGCACATTAAAACTAGCCCCTGTTTCAGTTATCTCTCTAATTCTAATTTATTCATCCTGTGAGATGAGACCTAAAATTTTCTTCACTCCTTAGAGCTCCTCCCCCAAGTCTCTCAGAAATGTACCAGTTATTTATGCCACTAATGAAGGCAAAGATTGTGATGGAAAAATAGTGAGATAACAGGATTTATAGATTGAACTGAATGGGTGTTTTCCTTGCCTTTTAAGGAATTACTAAAGTTATTTCTTAGAAGGATACGATGCTTGTGAATACTGCATGCTTTTGTCTCAAGTTTTGTAAATAACAGCAGTTTCCATACTAGCTGGTTTTACTTGCCATTAATGGTCTTTTTATGCTGAAATGAGGTAGTGCATTCACTTTTGCTAGGTGTACAATGATAACAGGCAGGAGCGCCAGTGTTAGAAAAGCAGCCTGGTACTATGGAAAGATCACAGAGGAAAGAATTCTGAGATCTGAAGTGGAATCCTAACCCCACATGTTTACATGAATAAACAAAGGGTAGATTTTTGACATTCATGAGTTTCACAATTATAAAATATGAATACTAATGCTTTACAACATTATCAGGTTGTGATGAGGTTCACAAGAGAGCACATAATACAAATACTTTATAAACTGTGAAGTGTTTTGAAAATCACAATAACCTTGTTTCTGATGACGCATTCTCACTTCATGTCACTGTGGAAAATGCCACCACTGAAAACTGTGCATATGAATTGAAGGCTGAGAGTATCCTTCGATTCTGGCCTATTTTGCCTATTTTTCCATACTTAAATCTTAAGTTACAAATTTGGAGGAGCTACCACAGGAGTATGGTATTAAGAGAGAAAACCATGTGGCCTGCTTTGGTTTGAGGGTTTGGCTTATTTGGCATGTAAGAAACCTTCCACGTGGTTCACCGTAGCTTACTGGAGTCTACTTTAAGGCTTGGGTCCAAACCTCAGTTAAAATAAAGTATTCCTTTATTTCGTTTTGCCTCCTTTGTATTTTACTCAAAATGACTTGAGGAAGAAGACAGTTGTCATGGAATGATTTTGGAATTCATTGTTCTCCTGGCAAAATTTCTCCTTAACAGAACCTACTCTAATCCATGCAGCAATACAGTTCCTGGATATATCTAAGTTTTGCTGGTCCTGGGCTTGTTTGCCCTCAGATCTTTATTCTTTACCTACAACACACTATCTTGCAGTGGAGCAGACTGCTACAGGATGCATTTCCCTGGCTTTATGTCTGCTGCTCCCACTTGGGTTCTGTTGTTGAATGTACAAATGAATGAAGATAGAATCAAAGTCTGTTTGCATGACTGTCAGCCTGGATGATTGAGAGAATCAGGATTGCTAAGATGCACAACTCCAGGGGGCGCCATTTACCTTGAAGTATATCTGAATGGCACATAACAGAATTGTACAGAATGTATTAATAGCTTGTGTAGTTATTTTCAAGGCAGAAGGCTGCTAGCATTGGCCATAGATCACAATGCAAGGAAGAAAGTGTTTTGAGGATGATAATCTTGTAGGCGGAGTGGAGTAGTAGAAAGAACACTGGATTAGAATTGGAAAAGCTGGAAGTATTGATATAGAGGCGATAGAGGGAAACCAACATAATGGATAAAATCACTGAGAGAGAAAATATGTGTCAAAATATAACAGAGGTAAGTTTGAACTTAGGGTAAGGCTAATGATCGGAAATAATCAGGAAAAAATAAGTAAAGGAAATGCAGAACAGGGAGAGATGAGTCACCTACTGCACTGCCTTGAAAGTCGAGGAAAGGGAAAAAAAGACCAAGTTTGTCTAACAGGTGGAGAGAATAGGGACGTTATCTGGTGCAAGATGAATGCAATGCCTGGACAGTGACTATTAGAGAGAGTTAAAGTGACTGTGGGGAAAAAGACCATGCGCTTGGCTGTGGAGAAAATTTACTTTTCCAAATCCTTTTGCTCTGAAAAGTATTATAATTGCTATTAAGTTCCATGGATTGTGATTAAGAACAATGATGATATTTAGATTTATCAAAGGATAATGATTCTTAAACTTTACGGTATATAAATATTACGTGGGAGACTTGTTAAAAATGTCATTTTGTAAAACACATCTTACAAGACTCTGGTTATCTTGGACTGTGAAATTCAGTGCTACTCAAAGTGCACTGTAAGGGCCAGAGCAAGTTCATGAACTATTTGTTACCAGTCCTGGAAGAAAGAAGTACAGATATTGAGAGTAAGGGATTCGAAATTTTCTTAGCAATCAGACATTGCCGCAACATCCAAACCCTGTGATTAGTGAACTTGTCTCATTGTACAGAGTATAGAACACAAATTTCAGTCCTCTGCAGAAAATGGAAGGATTTTCATTACATAACATTTAAGAAGCCCCAATCTAGACAATTCTGATGCAGATGGTCCATGAGCCAAATTTTGAAGACATGTACTATTAAGAAGTTCTATTAAAATCCTAATTTGCTCTGGGAGGCCAAGGCAGAAGGATCGCTTGAGGTTAGGAGTCCAAAACCATCCTGAGCAAGAGCTAGAGTCTGTCTTTACTAAAAATAGAAAAAATTAGCCAGATGTGGTTGTTTGTGCCTGTAGTCCCAGCTACTCAGGAGGCTGAGGCAGGAGGATGGCTTGAGCCCAGGAGTTTGAGGTTGCTGTGAGCTGGGCTGATGCCACAGCACTCTAGCCCAGGCAACAGTGAGACTCAGTCTCAAAAAAAAAAAAAAAAATTATAATTCGGTCACATTTGAAACACGTTTTATTTCTATAGCAAGGAAACATTGTGTCTATATAATGTTTATATATTTGTATATCGAAGTGCTATCCAAATGAGCTCACATACAACTTAAAATAATGAGTAAAATTTGGATTCACAAACCTAGAGATTTTTATTATATTTTTATACCCAGATTTGGCCTATTTTTAAGAAGTAGCACCTCATTTTGTTTGTTTAGTTGAAACTAAGCTTGAACACTTTGGCATGTTATAAATATTTATGGTTTATAAACGAGAGTGTGCAAATGACAAAGTAAAAATAAACTTTTAAGATAAACATCACGGGATATGCTAAAGGCACTAAAGTCCTTTAAAGTTTTGTCAATGAACATTTTAATTGAAAAAATTACAGTAGCAATTTTCCTTGCATTTTCTTCTTAAGAGCAAAGAATTAGAAAGACCGAGATACAGCAAAATTACTTCAGGAACATTTTTTAATTTAAATCCTGTGAAAAGCAGAAACTATTTGTGACTCCTTTAAAAAAAAAAAAGTTACCATTTGCCTCTACTTGTCACATGACTTAAGTAAAATAAAATATCACCTTAATGTCCGTTCTGTTTGTTGTAATTGGAGAGGAAAGATCAGGAAGAAAGGCCTGGTGCTGTTGTCTGATATGGTTAGCATGACGTTGCTTACCTGAGATTTTCCTTTCCTAACCATTAAATCCTTAAGTTTCACTTACAAACATGAAGAACTCAACTACTCTCCTTCAGAAATGCTAAAATATTAGTTACGAATAAGTGATTCTTGGTGGTAAAAATATGATTTCTCTTTACAAGTGCTTTCTCCTACATCTCACTTGTCTTGCCTGGCTCCATTTCCTTTGCATTTTTCTGGGTTTTTCTACAGCCACCATTTGAATTGCTAAGTTTTGTCTGAATGAGGAAGAACACCACTCTCCCACTCTTGGTTTGCAAATGTACGCGAGTCACCTCACATACACAGTATGGATGGCCCATGATGTTCTTTTAAAAATAAGTAAATGACCCCCTATCCCATTCCAACATATGTGCATGCACAAACACACACTTTCTCTTTTCCATGTCATGAGAAAATATCAAAATGTGTTATTTTCTTACTTTATCTTCCTTGAATGATTGTCTAGTCTCATATATTATTAACAATATTTCATTCCCAAATGTAACATGTCCAAGAAGAGAGTTGTGTTGACCAGCAAGAAGTCAGAGGGTAGGAAATTTCTCTGCTTCCAGGAAAACTATTGTTAGTACACTAGTCAATAAATAAGAAGGAAACGTAGGAGAGAGCCTTTTATGCTGAGAGAAATGCAGACAATGACAAAACTTATAAGGCTAAGAAAAAATAAATCATCTTTAGAAGAACTTTCACTTGAAATGGCTTTGCTTTTCAAAAGGAAAAATGTCCTGCTGAATCAGCAGCATTTGGGGGAAAGAAGTCTTATGTGATTTTCAAAATACTAAACGAACTCACTGACACCAAAAAAATAGGTTACATGTGTTTGCTTGAAAAACGAGTTTAAGCTCAGCCAACTGAAAATTACAGAGAGGACAACCAAGCAGATGGGATGGGTGGCAAAAACACCAAGCACGTTTGGGCTGGTAGCATCCTGACATCTAAAAGAAAAATGCACGTAGTTGGTAGTGTGCCCATTTTGTGCTGGCACTTTGTTTCATGAATGTGTTTGAAGAAGAGAAAAAAAAATGAATGAGCTCTAATTCTTGTTCAGTCATAGAGCTGTTCAGTCAAGCAAGATAAGATATAATGAATCTCCACAATGGAAAATTGATCTGTGGGCTCTCAAATTCTTCACTTTATTTGTGTTTCAGAATTGTGTAGATGTGTTGGGATGTCTTATTGGGATTTTTTTCAGTATTTTATCACAGTAAAAAGGGATGACTTGACTATAACTGTGAAATGCAAATTTATTTTATCTTGAAGTCTTATACATATTATTGTCAGTCTACCACAAACATAAAAAGGAATAAGATTTTCTGAAGGGCCAGATAACATAGTCAATAATATGCTTTTACTATGGAAAATAAAAAATTCCCAATCTTGCAGAAAAATATTTGGTCTGTATTTTTATAAACTTTAGAATTATAGGGCTTAAATTGTGATATGTATGTTCTATTTGCTAGACAATACTGTCTATACCTAGTAAATTTTACTAGGTAGTATGTTTAAGTCTATTGTATAAATATAAAGATTTAATGAACATTTATTATCACTAATTGGTTGGGATTTTTTCTTTTTGTCTAAAGAATTATGATTGCACGTAAAAGGAAGTCTTAGATATCTAGTACTGCAAACTTTTAGCAAAATTCGAGGGCCTAATATAACACCAGAAATAAATTGTTCTTAAGTAGGGGGGATATTGTCACAAAGTGCTATGGTTTGAATATTTGTCTCCTCCAAACTCATGTTGAAATTTAATCCCCAATGTGGCAGTACTGAGATGCGAGGCCAGGCCTTTAAGAGCTGATTGGGTCACGAGGGCTCTGCCTTCATGAATATGTTAATCTATCAACCTCTTCAGAATTAATAGATTAATGGGCCACTTGTTATGATGAGAATGGAACTAGTGACCTTATAAGAAGAAGAAGAGAGACCTGAACCAGCACATTAACAGGCTGACCCCCAGACCATGTTATACCCAGTGCCACCTCAGGCCTCTGCAGACCCACCTCAAGCAAGGAGGCTCTCACCAGGTGTGGTCCCTCAACCTTGGCCTTCTCAGCCTTCATAGCTGTAGGAAATAAATTCCCTTCCTTTATAAAATTACCCAGTTTCAGGTATTCTGTTATAAGCAACAGAAAACGGACTAAGACACAGGCCAACATGGCTTTATTCAAAACCTTGTACAGGAGCCAGTAATTAAGGGCCTTGTTAATGGGCAGATCTCCGGTACAAGAAAAAGTAGTTTACAGAGGTGATCCAAGTAAAAGCTAAAGCTGCTGAAACTGTAATTGTATCATTACAGTTATTGTTTATTCTCTCGCTCACTTTTCCCTAAATATTTTGTGAATACTTTGTAATACAATAATAATAACTGCCATTTATAGAGTACCAGTTATGTGTCAGGCATTGTACCTTTGCAATTTCAGAAAATGTAAGAAACTTGCTAAAAATTTAAGAGCTGTTAAGTACAAACCCAGTCCATTTAAACTCCAGTGCATCTGAAACTGAAACTAATGGTCTTTCAACCACTCTAAGCTGCTTGCCTTCTACTAGCTTCCATAGCTTACACGCTGATGCTAGATGTAGGGAACATAATTAAAATCATTGTATACTATAATGTGATAGGTGCTCTGAAAGAGGATCAGGAAATCTGACTAAAAAGAGATTGACTGAGCTGAATGTTGAAGTATAATCTGGAATTTCCCAGCTATTCCAGGTAAAGGAAGGAAAAGGAATTTCATGCAATGGATGAAAAATTTTAGCATGTGCAAGGTCCTGGAGGTATGAGAAAATAGAATATGCTCAACAATATTTATTATCTATCTACTGTAAAGCAGAATCTATACTACTTACTGGCACTAAGTGGATGAATAAAATATGGCCCTTGGACTCAAATATCTTATTATCCTATAAAAGATTAAATCCTATAAATAGCCTAGGTACTCCAAAGTAATGCAGATGATATTATAAGATTGCATATAGGGACCGTAACAGAAGAATTAATTCAAATATCAAGTTCAATAAAGGCTTCTAAGAAGTAACATTTGAACTGAATCTCAAAAAATGTTTTAAAGTTCACTAAGCACTTTCTGCTTCCAATTAGGACACAGTGAGAACACACACACACAAAAAAGGTGGATAATATAAAAATCATACTTACATATGGGACTATCAAAGAACGGTGGATGCAAGAAAGGCTTCACGAACAGATTTCTGAGAGAGGAGCCCTTCATAAGTGAGCGGTAAGTGGCAGGTCTGGATCCAGGGAGAGCAGAAGGTTGCTCAAAACCCAGAACTGTCCTGGGTGGAGATGAAACCAACTGAGCTATTAGCAATGGTCGAGATTGGGGGAGAGTACTGGAGTCTAAAGACTACCAAGC
>RJWJ010018674.1:0-31260 GCA_004363605.1 Indri indri
TTTTCCTTTTCTTGGTGCAACGAGGCTCAGGCAACAGCATCTAGCTAGAGTTTAGTTACATTGTTTTGTGCATATTTATTTATCTTAATAGTTACATTCTATTTATGGCAAGCATACTGGTTTTCTGTTTATCATAGTTATATAAACTTTCCATTAAAGATAAATATGAAAGGAAAAACTTTCCTATTTTGTTTTGTAGAGAACTATTAAGTCTTTTTCAATGTTAAGGGCTATGGTCAAAGGGGATTCACAAACGAGTGAGATTTGAAAAACACTTTCTTTGCAGACGCTCCCTCTCATAACTGTCACACAAAGTAACTGCCTGGTGCATTTTGCTGCTCATGACAAGTCCAGAAAAAGCAACTCTCTGTGGCCCTCTCCCCGGGGATGACTGAAAAGGGACTCCTCCTTTTTCCCGTCCTTTATGGGGAGGATCTGGACCACTCCTGGCACTGTAACCCTCTGTCTGCCCAGTCATGGATTAAAAATGAAATTCATATCTAATAGGTCTAACTTTAGCCACAGGAAATGGGAGCGCTTGGGCGACCCAAAAGGGTTAGCCACGCTTTGTTTGAGGATGGGCACGTTATCTTTACTTAACCTTCTTCCTTCCCCTTTTTGGGAGGGGAGAGAGTGGAGGCGAGGTTCGGGGAGTGAGCGGGAAGCCTGGCCTGCTCAATCTGTTTCCTGGTTGGCTTTGCAGCAGTTTTCACCCCCTCTTTGTTGCCATAGTCCTGGCTCTCAACTTTATGTTACATATTGTTAGGACCAAGCGATGCCCACTTTTGGAAGTGTTCTAACAAATATTTTGATCATGAAAATCACCCAAATGAAAAACTTAAAGACCCTCTATGTCACAAACATCTAGACACCTTGACTGCAGATACAAAATGCTTCTGTAAAAAAAAACCCAGTTAAACCTAAGTGCTGTTTTATAACTTCCATTTACTCATTTGCTCCAGCTTTGTTACAATGTACACAATTTGCAGAAATCTGTTTTATACTTTATATCAAAAGTTGCCAGATCACAATTGACGTTATCTTTTTCTTACTGATGCATAAGTAGTATAATAGAGTCACTGGGAACAACAGTTACCTGGGTTGCCATCTACTTTTTTTAAGGCCATAGAACTAGCTTTGTGACCGCAGGCATTTCACTTTCCCTCTCTGGCTCAGTTTCGCTCTCTGTAAACTAAAGGAGTTAGACCAGGTGACCTCTAAAGTTTCCTTCTAACATTTTGAGCATTTATGACAACATGCAGTCAAGGAGATTGCTCGGTGGGGGAGGAACACGGGCAATGAGCATGGCAGAGATGGGAAAACGCTTTCTAGAAATAAGTACAAGAGTCTCGATTTGTCTCAAAATTACAGATTATAATAACCCTATCTGTAAGTGATGTTTTTGAAACATAAGGTTTGTGTTTAGGTACCAGCCTGGACCAGTGCATAGCAAAAAGGTGACCCAGAAAAAGAAGGTGTATTGAATAAATGGATAACTGAATAAAGGTGTTTCCATGGGTGCCCTTGAGGGGCCAAGGCTAATGCCACAGGGACCAAAGGCCAATGAAAGTGAACCGAAAATGCAAGGGCTTAGGAGAAGAAAGAAAGAGAGGACAAAAAGGACAGTGAGCAAGAGACAGGAAAAGATGCACGTACATACGTACAGTTGATTCTCATTGTTCACAGTAGTTATGTTTCATAAAGTTGCCGTGAACACTGAGCGAGTGAATGCTAAACCATTGCTCCTAGGGGAAACACAAGGTTAAGTTTCTGCGAGCCCCTGGTTGCTACATTTTTTGTCAACCAATCAATAAAAAACCTTGTTTATGTGTGTTTCTGATTAAAGATGCCTTACTTAACATACTCGGTGTCTCAAAAGTCACCATACAGGGAAAGTGGGAAATTGTAGCTAAATGTACCTTTATTCACAAAATATTCATTACAAAATTTTACAAAATCTTTCCTTCCTATGGAGACTTCTGGGACACCCTGTATGTTGTTGATTCATTAACACTGAACTCATGGCTAATGACATCATAACTCATGCCCAAATGAGGCTTATCTAACACACATAGTTTCTCTGTAAGGCACATCACAGCCTTCTTGTACTTGGAATCGCTAGACAGCACTTCAGCACTGTGCATTGGAATCCTTTTAAACAGTGAAATCACAATCAAGAAGCAAGAAAACGTGAAAAACATGGCACTAAATAAACCACAAAAAGGATACTTGCTCACAGTATGAGAGCTGGAACAAGAGGGGAGCACGTCACCCTGTTCAACCTCCGCTGGGAACGTGTGGGTCAGACTCAAATTATTTGCCGCTCTGCATGTGTCTGTGAATGACTGCAAAAGTGCCACAAGTATTGATTGGGGGTCACAATAGAGAGTAGGCAAACTCACAAACATGGAATCCAAGAGTAATGAAGATCTATAGTATGTGTATGTATATAATTATGTATGTATGTGTATGTGTGTCTATGTATGTGTGTATAATACATACATAATTTATTTATTATATATGAGAGAGAGAGAGAGAGAGAGAGAGAGAGAGAGAGAGAGAGAGAGAGAGAGAAGGTAAAAAAGAAAAGAAATGCATGAAATGAGAAAATGAGTGTTTCATCCAAAAGAGCTTTGAGGGTTGATGCCCAGAGCCGGGAGAACGGTGCCACCCATGGAACTGCAGCCTTCTGCCCATACTCTTTTTAGTTTTAGAGACAAAACAATGCTTCAGGCAGAACTGGCTATATAATTTGCAGGATCCAGAGCAAAACAAAAATGTGGGGCCCTTTGTCCCAAAAGTATTGTGTCTGAGATGACTACAGCAGAGCATTAAACCAAGCACGTGGCCCTTCTGAATGCAGGACCCTGTGCACCTGCACAGGTCACAGGCCAGGGAAGCCGGCCCTGGCTTCAGTACTGCAGGGAGGCCTGGCCCCGGTGAGGGCATGTGAGCCGTCGAGAAAAGGCGATTCATACCTTACACTACACCTGTGTGCCCAAAGCCTCAGGTCTTGGCTTAAAGCCCCAGACACCAGCCCAGGTCAGGCATCAGAGAAAGGCCCAATTTCTCCTCCTTTAGGAAGATCCAAGTGGCCTCAAATTACAGCAAACACCACAAGAACAAGAACAGTTAATTGGGGTCCTTGGATAACACTTGAGAACCACTGTTTCAGGCCACTCTCCACTCTACCAAGGTTGTCATTCACACAAATACAATCATGTCACTTCCTGCTTCTTTCAAGCCAACTCTGGCTGCCTGTGGCTCATAAAGTCTAAACTCTGCTCAAAAAACCTTTCCTATCTGGCCAATCCACACCTATCCAAACTCCATCACTTTCCTGCTTTATATACGAGTTCTCTGCCCACACTGAGCACACATGGCTGCCTGAACCTGTCCTGCCCATTCGTGCCTCTGAGCCTCAGCCTTTCTCCTGCCTGAAGGACTCTTCTGCATCTTTTACAACCCAGTCGAAAGGCCACCTCCTCTAGGAAGCTTCTCTGATTCACACTTCCCTTAGAGTTTCCCCTTTTTATTTTTTAGATATTTATTTTTTGAATAGGCAATGCAAATGCATGAGATTAAATTCCTTTTTGGAATATATATACAATGATAAGTAGACCTCTCTCATACCCCAACCATCCCTTCGTTTCCCAGGAGGCAAACACAGTGATTGGTTCCTTCTGTGTTCTTCTAGAGCTTCTCTAGACATAATAAGCAAATCGTTTATCTATCCCAATGCTAACCCACTGTATACACTGCTCTACACTTGCTTAACACTGTATCTTGGAAAGCCTTCCATGATATCAAATAAAAAATGGTCCCATTTTTTCAGTAGTTGTAAATTACATTTTTAAAATGTGCCATAACTTATTAATCTAAGTCCCCTATTGACTGGGTAGGTATGTGGTTTCCAATCTTATGTAGCAAATATCCTTTTATATAAACCAGTCTACATGCCTGGGAGACTCTATAGCATTAATATCCATGAACAGAACTGCTGTGTCCAAGAGAATGTACATTTGTAATTTTGATAAACATTGCCAAATTGTCCTCTATAAATCTTCCTCTAATTTATACTCCCAGTGGCCACACATAAAAGCCTTTGCCACCCTCACCAAATAGTGTTATCCAACTTTTTAATCTTTGCCAACATGGTAGGTGAAAAATGATACCTTGGTCAAATTTAAAATGATATTTCTCTAATAAGATCAAATCTCCAGAGTTGTGTTGTCCAAAACGGGTGTGTCTAGGTACACGCAACTGTTTAAATTTACATTTTAATTAAATAAAATTTAAAACTCAGCTCAGCCGGGCACAGTGGCTCACGCCTATAATCCTAGCACTCTGGGAGCCGAGGCAGTAGGATTGCTTGAGCTCAGGAGTTCGAGACCAGCCTGAGTAAGAATGAGACCCTGTCTCTACTAAAAATATAAAAATTAGCCAGGTGTCCGTGGTGTGCGCCTGCAGTCCCAACTACTTGGGAGGAGGATCACTTGAGCCCAGCAGTTTGAGGCTGCTGTGAGCTAGGCTGATGCCACGGCACTCTACTCATGGCAACGGAGTGAGACTCTGTCTCAAAAAAACAAAACAAACAAACCACAAAAACTCATCTCCTCTGCTGCACTAGCCACACTGTAAGTGCTAGTAGCCACCTGTGGCTAAGGGCCTCCATATGAGACAGAGCAAATATAAAACATTTCTATCATCGTAAAAAGTTCTACTGGACAGCCTGGCTCTAGACCCGCACTGTCCAATGGCTACATTAACCACACTTGGTTACCGAACGTTGAAATGCACTTGGTCCAAATTGAGATGCTCTTTAAGTACACAATACACATTGGATTTTTGAATTAGGATAAAAAAAGAAGAATGCAAAATATCTCCTTAGTATTTTTTACACCAATTACATGTTGAAATGCTAGTATTTAGATATATTGAGTTAAACAAAATACATTATTAAAATTAATTTTACCTGTTTCTTTTTACTTCTTTTTAATGTGGCTACTAAGAAATTTGAAATTACCCATGTGACCCACATTCTATTTCTATTAGACAATGCTGTTCCAGAGAGCACAGTGCTGTTGAGACCTCAATTTTAGCATTTTTCTTTTTACACAGACATAAGTGCGGTTATTGTTGCTATTGTTGCTATAAAGAAAAATAGACTCACTGGAATCTCTTTTTCCTCCTCGCCTTTCTCTGTCCCATGCAGACAGGCTGGGAAACAAAAGGAGAAAGGGCTGCAATGATCCTGATGACAGAGGACTGCCCCTGAAACAAACCGTTACGCTTCCTACCTGGGCGGCCACCGGCAGACACACCAGTGACCCTGAGCAGGGACTGATTTCCTGGTGGCTGTTAGAACAATGCACCAGAGAACAAAGTGCCTTCAAGACTAAGAATAGAAGAATGGCTCAAAATAAGATTTCCAGGACTCCAGGAAGAAATCCTCCCCTGCTCGGTGCCTAATCCTACAGTCCCCAACCTCCAGGCCGTGACCTGGTACCGCCAGTGGCCTGTTATCACCCCGAGCTCCACCTCCCCTGCCCCACTGTTCTTGGAAAAATTGTCTTCCATGAAACTTAGGAACTGGGGGGCCACAGCAGGTGAGTAGCAGGCAAGTGAGGGAAGCTTCACCTGTGTTCACAGCTGCTCCGCTCCCCACCGCTAGCATCACCCCTCTCCCACCCATGGAAAAATCGTCTATTGTCCTCCATGAAACCGGTCCCTGGTGCCAAAAAGTTTGGGGACCGTTGCCCTAACCCACCTTCCACACACAGCTTGACCTAGCCTCAGCACAAATGTCCCCATCTCAGCAGTCTGCGTACCCAGCTCTGGGTGAGGACTGAGGGGCAGAGTGGAAGGGGGAGACTCAGAGAAAGAGGTGACGGGGCTCTGCCCTCAGGGGCCCACACCACGGTGGTTCTACAATTGAGACAGGGCATGTATGTTTTTGTCATCCATGTCTTTGGCTTCAGATATAAGACTCAGTTTTGCGACATGATCCATAAGACTGATAGATCAGAATAGGTACTGTATTCTGAAAGGTACTGAGGGAATGAGATCTAATTGTATCTGAGCGTGTCATCTGCTTGGAGAAAAACATTAATTGTATTATTATGGCTATTAGCTATACAGCTAATACAGCTATACGGTTTGCCTTTGGGCAAGCGAACTAACCCCTTGGTCTCAGGTTCATAATTTATAAAATAAAGGGATTGCATGATATGAGCTTTTCTATCTCAGCCAGTTCGAAAGTTCTATGACCCTATGCACATGCCAATGAGGTTATCGCCAACACCTTTATCTTCATTCTCACTCATTTAGAAAACAGTCATTGGGCAGTTAATATGAGTCAGACTCTGAACCTGATACCAGCATACAAATACAGAAAAAAATCTCTTCCACTGGATTAATTTCTTAAAAGAGAGAAGAAAAGAAAAGGGACACTAAATGGAGTGGATAATTAGAGGAGAGTTCTTCACCCACCAGGGGCCACGGGCCTACACAGATACTTTCACAACTGTGTGCAATTTTCTGAAGAGAACACTCAAAGACACATGTAACCTCAAGAAGGTAGAGAGCTAGTGATTTAGAGAAACTGACAGGCCAAGTCCCATGCTAAATTCTTAGTATATGTGGGTGCTTGAAGAGTTAGCACCCAAAACAGTCTAAAAAGTATACATGAGGGATCTGAACCTGAGCTGCTTTGGTGCAAAGCCTGCTTCTCTCCCCGACATCAGGGATGGTCCCTTTGCAGGTGGCTTCTCCCTGCTGCTGTGGGTCCACCAATCCCACCTCTCCTCACATCAGAAGGTTACAAGCATTTAACAGGCCAAGACAGGATCACATTTGCCGGATCTGGGATCATTATATCTGCCCAGCAGGAGGGTGGGGAGGATGAAATGAGATAACCCATGTGAAATACTCATCGCTACTCAGCACTCAAGAGGCACCGGAAGACAGTCATTCATCACAGATTTAGGACCTAATATGTGCCAGGCCTTGGGTTAGGTCTTCTCATCACCTTCATCATTTATTGTTACTATATTTAACACTCCCTGCAAAATGGCAGAGTGTTTCACATAGTACACACTCAATAAATGTAGATTGAGTGAGTAAATAGAGATGATCTCTGTGGTAGATCAATTTATTCTTCAGCAAATATCTATGCCCTTCCCTGATCACCTTGGATTGGCCCTGTGTGGTGGAAGGGACAGTGTACCAATCCTGAGCCTATACCTTCAGAGACATCATGTGTTTCCACTTGCTCCTCTGGACTTCTGACCTCCACAGGAGAAGAATACACACAGGTAGCTCTATCCAGAATGAACCCACGTGGACAAACCACCCCAGTCAACCAGCACACCTGTGAGCATAAGAATAAAGGCTCGTTATTATTTGCCACTGAGTTTGGGGGTGGTTGTTACCCAGCAAAAGCTGACTGAGACAGTCTCTTTTACCCACCTCCAGAGATTTCAGGCAAAGAGAGTGGCCCCTGCTTCTCTTACTTTTTATTAAGGTGGGATTTCAGAAATAGAGTCATTTTGTGCCTCTCTCTTCCCCATTTTCTCTGGGTTGGTAATGTCCCATTCAAAGAAGATAGCAGGAGCTACGAAGACCCATATTTTGGCCATCTCCACGCCTGGCACAGAATCAGGCACAAAGCTGGTTTTCAGACAGTGCCTGAGGAACGAAAGGATGGGCTCACTGTTCGTTCCAGTGGGGTGAGTCAACATCACTGGCAAGTGGCAACCTGGACCTCAGATGCTCAGAGCCACGGTTCTGTGGTCCCCAAAGTATGGGAAGTGGACCCCAGTGGTGACACAATACCACCTCAGACCACATGCAGTAGACCTATGTGTATTTATCGTAATGGGTTTTAGGAAACATGCATCTAACCTGCGACTTCAGGACTATTCCTGCGTAGGATGAGCTATAACTCTGCAGGTGAGCTGAGGCCAGAGAGGTAAGGAACTTGTGCAAAGCCACAGAGAAGGTGACAGTGAGGATTTGAACTCAGGCTGTCAAGCTCCAGCACCCGGGCTCTTAACAACTATGTCTCCACTGCCTCTGCGTGGAGAAGCTGGTAGCAGGGAAGTTTAGCATTGCCCAGGGTTAACTGCAAAACCCAGAACTTGATCCTCAAACTCCTGACTCACAGCTCAGTGTTCTTGTCCCTGCTCCCTGAGGAGTACTGTGTGGCAGGGGTTGGGAGGAGCTTGCGAGAAGGAAAGGAGAGAGGTGGTAAGCCTCACAACGAAGACTTGGAAGGGAAGAAATGAGCAAACAAGGCCCTGTGATGGGTTATTTCAGGGCCGCCAAGCTGACGCAGGTGCTCAAGGGATGCAGAGAAGCTGGAATACGGACAAAGATATTCCGAAAGAGGATAATGGAGAGAGGGTTGGTACACGGGGGCTGCTTCCTGAGCTCTTCCCAAGAAAACTGCCCACCCCGGGGAACCGATTTCCCTAAGTGACATCCATGTTGGCTATATTTAGGTCCTAAAGCCACCCATTGTTTCTGTCCCAGTGGACAGTCAGAGTCACTACCCTGACCTTGCCCCCTCCGAGTTACGCGTCTGAGCATTCCATCAAGAGAGGCCCTTAGGATCTGGTTTGAATCAGCTTCCCCTTCCATGGCTCCCACTCGGTGCCCTGGGCAAGCTGTAAAAACATGCCTGGAATAGGGGCTTTAATATGCAGTATCAGCCTTCCTTGGAATATGCGGCTTCCTTCCCTCTGCAGAATCAAACCATGTCCATGTTTATCTCAGGACATAAGGTGCTTCAGAGCCCTGCTGTTCCTAAGCCCTAAGGATTCGTTTCTCTGGTAGCCACCAACACATTCTACAGTCAATATAACCTGGGACACAGATCACGTTTGCTGAGTGCTGACCCTGCTAGACACTGACAGGCATTATTTCAATTATCCCTCATAACAAGAAATAATGAAGCACTACTTAGTGTTACCATGTTACCATGGTAACATGCCTTAGATTGCATGGTTAGTAAGCGGCGAACCTGGGACTCAAACCTACGTTTGTCTGGCTCTAAAACACAAGCCTGCCTTGACCATTGCACTCCATCATTTCTCCATAGATGCAGAACTACTTTGGCCAACCCATGAAGATGAATTTATGAGGGCTAATGCATATTTAAAGGGTTTCTCCCCTCCCCTCCTTTCATTCCTTATCCAGTTACCAACTGCCTCTCCCACATCCAGCTCTAATTTCCCCAGATCCTTTCTCTGAAGACTCTCAGAGCCAAGGAATCAAAATTCATTAAAAAATGTGTTCAGGAGCAGAATAAGGGTCAGTAGCTAGTCAGCCAATTACCTTTTGGGTTCCAGTTGATATCCTTGGGAAATGTGTGCTTGAACACACTCATTAAATCATTTGACTCTGAAATAGGGCAGATGTGAAAACTATTTTTGACTTTTTGTGCAAGATATTTGTGTACTTTAGATTCAGATCAGAGCTAAAATGAGTTTAGAGACATCTCCATTTGACAAGTGGGGAAACTGAGTCCAGGCAGGGTAGTGACTTGTCATAGGTGCCTCTTACTTAGGCACTAATTAGACCACAGCAAACATCCACCAAAATGGGATGACTTGCCAAAGGATTGGAAAGCTAAGTGCTACCGCAAATGCTGCTCATGATGGGAGATCTGGGAAGGGCCACTGTATTAAAATCATCACATAGCACCTAATGGATAAGAACGTCATTTCCAGATCCATTCTGCCTAGGTTTGAAAACTGATCTACTACTTAACTAGCTAGGTGACCTTGGGTAAATTATCTATCTTCCCTAAACCTCAGTTTCACCATCTGCAAAATGGGAATAATAATAGTAATAGCCAACTTCTGCAGTGCTATAAGAATTTCATGAGCTAATGGGAGTAAAGTGCTTAGTAACAGACAAGCACCTAATAAATGTAAACTAGTATTGTATTACATTGCTATTAACTTTGCATTAACTATCACTGACATGTTGTAAATCATTTGAAATGTTGTTAATGTCCATCTCTGAAAGGTTCAAAAATTATTCATCATCAAGTAAGCAAATAGCTAGGTGAGTTAAATGGGAAAAGGTAAAAGATAGTAAAATTACCCAAATTACATGAAAGGATTAAAATTGTATGTCTGTACAATATCAACAAAACAAAAAGGCAATCCAAAGAATGGGAGAAAATATTTCCATATCACATATCTGATAAGAGATTAATATCCAAAATATGTACAGACCAACCTAAAACTCAACAACAAAGAACAAACAATTCAATGGGCAGAGGACTTGAGTAGACATTTCTCCAAAGAAAACATACAAATGGCCAGTAATGCACATGAAGAGATGCTCAACATCACCAATCATTAGAGAAATTCAAATCAAAACCTCAAGGAGATACCACTTCACATCCGATAGGGTGGCCACTATTTTTTAAAAAATGGAAAATAAGTGTTGGAGAGGATGTGGCAAAATTGGAACCCTTGTGCAGAGTAGATGCGAATGTAAAATGGTATAGTCACTGTGGAAAACAGTATGGTAGATCCTAAAAAAATTCAAAATAGAATTACCATATGACCTAGCAATTCCACTGCTGGATATATACTCAAAAGAAGAAATATTTGCACACATGCTCATAGCAGCGTTATTCACAATAGCTAAAACATGGAAGCAACACAAAGGTCCACCGAGGGACGAGTGGATAAACGAAATGTAATACATACAGTGTTGCCACCATATAATATACACAATAATGGAATATTATTCAGCCTTAAAAAGGAAGGGAATTTTGACACATGCCACAACATGAATGACCCTTAAGGACATTAGGACATAGGAAATAAACCCAGCACAAAAAGACAAATACTGTTTGACTCTACTTATATGAGATACTTAGAGTAGTCAAAATTACAGAGACAGAAAGTAGAATTGTGGTTTCCAGGGGCTGGTGGGAGAGGGGATTGGGGAGTTATTTTTTTAATGAGTATAGACTTTCAGTTTTACAAGCTAAAAAGAGTTATGAAGATGAATGGTTTGTAACGGTTGCACAACATTATGAGTTTATTAAATACCACTGAACTGTACACTTTAAAATAGTCAAGATGGTAAACTGTGTGTATATTTTACCACAATAAAACTATTGGGAAAAAAGTATGTCTATAATGGTCATGTACAAAAGTTGGAATTGGGATTACAAAAATCAGTTCCACAAACATAATTCTCATGAAAAGAATAGAAAAAGCAATGCACATTTCCTTTAAAAAATAGTTTTGGCTTATACAGAACTTTAACACCTACCCCCAAACAAATAAATACAAGGGATGGGAGAGTAAGCTTCAGAGGTCCTAACTATTCTTCGACCCATAGAAACATATTTCCAGCCACTCTTTCCAAAATAACCCAAACCAGACACCAACGCTCTTAATGAAAATGGTACCAAGTCTGAGTCTCCACCGATACTATCTGACTTCATCCTCCCAATATGAACACATTCAAAACACCAGGATAACTTTAGGAAAACCTACAAAAAAGTTTCTCCAAGCAAAATGAACTTCCAAAACTGAATTCGGCCATCTTCCAATCCAAAGAAGAGAAAAGGGCCAGGCGTGGTGGCTCATGCCTGTAATCCTGGCACTCAAAGAAGAGATCTTGGAAATCCATGTTGTGATTAAAAAGCAACAACGACAACAAAACAAAAGGCAGATGCATCCTTCTTTTCTCTCTTGTCCTTCTCATTAATTAAAACAGGTTTCTTGTAAAAATTAAAATAGTAGCATCACAAAGCATGAAAGGCCCCCTCCCCCTCCTCCCCTCCAATCATAGATGCTAAAGGAGGTGGTGACAGCTATGCACGCCACTCAGCTCACCCTCACGACAAAGCACGACCATCTGTAGTCTTAAAGGCAGCCACAGAGCTTTCTTCTGATTCATACTAAAGTGAGACGGGAATCTGCTCCCTCATCCCAGGTGTTTTTAATGGCAGCGCTCTGCTCAGTGTCTTGGGAGGTGAAAAGACCACCATGCCCTCCCACACCTCAGCTCCTGGCACTGCCTGTTGGGTCGGGTGGGAGTTGGGGGCCGGTCCACCATCCCTGGCTCAGTGGCAGCACGCTGTCCTCCCCGCTGCAGGGCGCTTACCTGCGCCCGGACGAAGAGGCAACACCACACCATGAGGCACTCCAACCTCATCCACCCGGACTCCCTGGCCCCTAACTGCGGCAGAGCCCTGCAGACAGGATTCTCTGAGTGGGGCTCAGCATGGTTTCCCTGAAGGAACTCCTCCCCCCAACTTGGGCTGCATGACAGGAAGTGACAGGGGCCATCAGTTACAAGTGTCAGAAGTTGACAGCGAAGAGCTCCCCACCTCTAGCAGTTTCCTCGCTTGCTGCTGCTGCATTTTCAGAACACTCTTTGCCTTTTGGCATTGCAAGGCACGCCAGGAATTCCGTTTCTGGTTGCCAGTCCCCAGCTTGTACAACACAAACAATGCTCACTGGGTCCGCACCTAAAGCCACGCTGCGCACCCCATAGGTTTGCTCTCATGGGTTTGCTGCCTGGAGCTTTGCAGACCCAAACTTGGGGGTGACATGGATAGAAAAGAAAGCATCAGAAGGAGAAGGGGCACCAGGAGGAGAGCTTTGGGCATTCAAAGAGGAATTATTGGTCTGCTTGAACTTCACCCAAGAATCAGCAGCCCTGCCAGGATACAGAGCCCACACTGAGTCCCAGTTTAAAAGCAACTACACACCCATCCGTTTCTTTCTGTTTTTCCTTACACAAACCGGGCATCTTCCCTTCAGAGTCCTTTCAAAATAGCTGCTTCTGGAAACCTCCCTTTCAGCTTCTGACGTGGGTAACGAGAGGCCTTCCTGCTCTCCTCAGAGCTATTACGTTGCGGAAATAACTCATGGCTGACATTTCTTGTTTTATGAACTGGCGATGTCACCAGAATGAACACCTTGTCCCAGTCCCCTGCCTTTTACAAAACCCAGACCTCTTGGATGAGGCAGACTATCTCACAGGGAACTGCACGGTTTCAGATGAAAACTGTGCCTGGTTCAAACCTTCCCCACAAACAAACCAGCACCCTCACCCTCCTTGCACAGTGGCGGAGGGTCTCAAACCCAAGGAGACATAACTCCAGTGTAGTTTTCAATTATTTATTTTCAGTTTCTTTTAGTTCTCTAGTGGGGTAGTATCTGATTTGCAAAAATCTTCCTAATTGCAACTTTTAGCTGCAAAGACTTAGCCCAGGGTTTCCCAAGGCCTTCTTACAAATGCACAGATTTTTAAGAGCCTTCATCTGTTTCAGTCAGGCATGAGTAAAGTCAGGGGACCCAGCAAAGAGAGCAGGTTCATTTGAACAACAAGCTTCTGGTCTGACAGAAGCAGATTAAATCCAAGACTTGACTTTTAGAGCTTATGAGAAAGCAGGCTCTCTCCATTCATGCTGCCAGGAATTTGCAAAAAGTGCTGAGGAGGCCAGGAATTAACTAAGCCTGGAAAATGCATTTTTCATGGGGACAAAGTCTGAGAAGGCTTCTCAGAGCAAGAGACACATGGGCAGCATTCTGACAGGTGCTCTAGGCAGAAGAACCAACAAGCACGACAGCAGGGAGGTGCACAATCACAGGGTGCTTTGAAAGAGATGCAAATACTTTGTGATAGGTATGGAGGCTGCTCTGACAGGCTTAGGTCCTGCTACAAGGAGAGTGAGGGAGTCACACCTGTTTGGAGATAGAAGGAAGTGAAATCACTGTAAAAGGGCTCACGGCTTTCAGACAAGCATCTGTGTCACTTTGGGGCTGGCACCCAGGAAGTGCTCAGTAATGTGTGCCAAACCAAACAGCAGGTTCCACTAAAAGGTGGGCTTCGGATTATTCTCGAGACTCCCTATTTCCCAAAGCCTGACTCCCCACAAAGCAAGCAAGCAAGTAGTGGCTGGTGGTGGTGGTGGGAAGAGGGCAGGCATTCCTAAGAAGGCCTCTTGCTCCAGCCTCCCGCAAAGGAAGCGTCCCGGATTTCTATAGGCCTGTAAACAACCTGAGGTTAGCCAGCTTTGGTGGCAACTCAGCTAATGAAGAATGCCAACCCCCTGGGGACCAATGAAGGCTCCATGAGCCCAGCCACTCCTCTCCTGGGGGAATTGTGAACAAGCCACTTCTGTTAGCATCAGCAGCTAAGGCCAGCCTCGCCCCAGTGGGGACCCAGAGGAAACTGACCAGGGCACACAACAGTGTATTTCTTTTGGGAGGAGGGAGGGCACCTTCACACGAACTAATCCTAGAATGATTCAACCTAACTGTGGCTGCTGACGATGAATGAGAAAGAAGAACTGAAACCTGTGGGCTGCAGCACTTCGTGGAAGAGGTGAGACCTGAGTGGGCTCCAGGGTAGGTAGCAGTGGAGGAGGGAGGCTGGGAGGGAGGAAGAGCCAGCAGACACCCTGGCAGGGGAGAGGGGCACCGCTTGCAAAAGGGAAGGAAAGAGCAGGGCACAGCCATTTCCTCTGATGCCCTTGACCTGACCGGAAGCAAGAACTCCAGTAATGAAACTGGTCCACAAAGAAGGCACCTTGAGAGAATTTCAATAATAAGAGGCCCCTGACCTGCAAGCTTCAAGTGCATTTTGAGCTTTATAATGAGAGATGGTAACGGAACAGGAGTTTTATCTATGAGGCATCTGGGATACCACCAAGTATTCAAACATGTTTTCCCACTGGCTTTTAAATTTTAAAAGTAACTTAGTGTCATATGCATGCATTCAAATCATACAGAAGTGTATAAAGTAAAAAGTGAGTCTTCACAAAGGCCCTTTTTTTCCTCTACCCCAGTGCTATGTGCCAGGGGTACTGGGGTTAAGCCAGGTGTAGGCAGGGGTCATAAACCCAAATGCCTTCAGGACCAGGGAGTCAGACACCTGAAGGGACAGGCGAGGTGGGCACTGAGTGTGTTTGGTCAGGTCCAGTTTATTGAGGTCCTAAGGGACTACTGCCCCAGGGTGACCAGACATTCCAGTTTTTTCAAGAGAAGCCTGAAATTCTGGGTTTTATGTAAAAACTCCCAAAATTTTAAATGCTGGCAATTATTCATCACTATACAAAATACTGTACAGACCACACAACACAGTTGCTGGCTAGATTTGACCCGAGGACCACCAGTTTGCAACCTCTGATAGTGACCCTTCCAGACATTCCCTTCTGTCTTAACACACACAAATTGCTGGGTGTAACATCTTATTTTTCATTTTTTTTTTTTTCAGAAATGCAATGATAACATTGTTCTACCACTTGCTTTTTTCGCTTAACATCCAGGGCATCTGTCCCTGTCATGCACATTTTCTACCTCTTACGGCAGAGCATTCCATCATACGGAAGGACCTTGACTTATTTAGACACCTGCCCTGTGGACATTCAGCAAACATGAAAGATACACTTGAGATGTGGTTTCTCAGTTGTTCATTCCTCTCACTTCTGCTGAGGTTGAGAACTTAACTCATGATGAAAGTGCACCTGTATGCAGATATTAAAACATTGTAAAGCCACAATCATTGAAACCATGGCGAATGCAGATTTTTGATATTTTAACATGAGTGCTTACCATGTATTTTCTCATTTGATCTTCATGACTGCCCAAAGTAGGCCTTATTATTATCTCTACTTTGCAGATTTTAAACAACTGAGACTCAAAAAGATGGTGTGAGCCTCACGCACACTCACATCACAGGGCCTAGAGGTGGTGAGGTTGGTCAGGAGTGGAGCCCAGGCAGGTGGAGCCCAGGTGAGCTGACTGCATGTTCCTGCCACATGCACACAGCCCTCAGAACAGACGGCCAGACACCTGCTCTAGGTTATTCAAAAATCTGACATATTGGAGCACAAACCACTGGAGAAGCGAAGGATCGCTAAAAAATGGGACAATTTACTTGCCTCTTGGAAAGCAAAGCCTCATTTGAAAGCCCTGCTTTACATGCATCCAATGTAAATTCTACATAGATTAGAGAAAAATGTTAAAAAGGAAAAAAAAAATCTATAAAATTCTGGGGGCATGGGTTCTTAGGGTACAATATTTTTCTTTCAGTATGTGGAGCTGAATCATATATTTATACGTGGGAAACCACCTACAAGGCACCTACCACGCAAAGACTGCCCCTGTTTTCCCATGCCTGGTTAAATAGCCAAACTGGTGACATGGGGCTCTAAAGAGACTAACACCAAAACAGGGACCTGGCTAAGATACCACCGAATGCTTCATGGCACTACTGGAACTAAAACCACTGTTTCCTGTGTTGTTGTTCTATACACCTGAGGGCATTTTCTGTTGGGAATTTCCAAGCAATTTCCTCACCAAAGACATATTATAAGGGACGTATTCATCAGAGTTTTGAGGATTTCATTTACATAAAACAAAATGGTTGGATTTTGGCAGAATTATTTCTTCATTAAAAGTTGGCAAGTGATGGTGATTCTTTCTATTTGGATTTTGTTCTGGTTCCTTAATCTCTTTCTTATTCTTACCTAAGAAGCCACAGATTTCACAAACCTTACAGTTGGAAGGGAATTTCAAGGTCTTTAACCATATCCCATTTGATGCCTTAACTTTTTAAATAATTCCACCAACTGAATTGAAAAATAGGTAGTAAAACAATCTTATTAGGAACGGGATGGTAGAAGTGACCAAATTAAAATAGCATATTGCACATTGATTTAACTAAGGTCCCAATATCAGAAAAGTGTTATTTCATAGCTCTTAGGTTTCTGAGGCTGTTGTCAAATTCAAATAAGACTCAGAGAAAACAAAAATTTATGCTGACATTGAGAGAGGAAGTATGGCAATACTTTTCGGTGTTTCTAGATTGGCAGAGAGGCATAAATAAATGCACGGCAAAAATAAAAATAACGTCAAAGTGTTTAGAGCATGGGGATTTACTTGTGGTCACATACTTTATTGAATGTCTTTGTATCTACTCTTCAGTGCTGGAAGTGTGGTTAATCCAAGCAAAACTTGAACAATTACTCTACACCCCTTACCATAAACTACGGATAAAGGGGCGGGGGGTGTCCAGACAGCATCCCAGGCCAGGGCTGACTGGATGCAAGGTGGTTTAACTCAAGAGACTTCGACCATTTGAAAACGTTGATGCTCTTGCAGAGCCCTGTTTAATATCCCAGCTCAACAAGATTACAAAATGATGAGAAGAATGTGGGAGCAGACCTGGCTGCCCAAGGTCAAGAATGAATAAATAGAAAAGTCTTCCTCTATGGTTTCAACACAAGAACTAAAAATAAATGATGCTCGAACATGGAAGTCTCAACGGATTGCTAATCATGGCTAATCTGGAGTGCTTATCTTGCTGATTTTGTTACGAGCAATTGCTTGAGCTCTGTATTTTTTCTCTCTAAACAAATCTGAACTTTTATAACCAAATTCCTCACATTAGTTTGGCAACTGATATATAGACAGCTATTTTTAAAAGTGACCGCAAAAAAGGAAAGCCGTCTCCTGATGTATGCGGTGAAGCAGCCACTGGCCTGGGGTCTGGGGTTCCAGCTCGTTACTAACACCAGCCTGGGCAGCCTAAAAAATTTTCACACGGAGCAGACAGAGGCTGCTTGCAAATAATCTTGTTCGATTTATTTCTTAGAAACGTGAACACCCCGGGTACAGTTTTTTCAAGAGACTGCCAAGTGCCCTTCCTTACACTGTCAGTTAAAAGTGAAACTTCTGTGGGTTGTGACCTTCTGCCCAATTCTTAGGAAGAAAAATGGTTTAAAAACTGATTAGCTGATATCTATCAGCCAAAAAGCTTCCTTACTTGGAAATGAGACTTACTATTTGGCATCAGACTGCCAAAATTGGTTAGAAATGAAAAATCTGAATGTGAGAGCAGGGGCAGTATTTCTGACACACAAAGGAATACTCAGGAGGATTTTAAAAAGTAATTTGCCTATATCAAAAAACAACTCTTGACATACTGAATTTCTGAGTTCAAAATATATAAAACAAAAGCAAAAATCACTTTTATTAAACAGTTTCTCACCATCATTTTGACTCCAGATACCTCTTTAGGGTAATTTCTGGGAACAACTGTTTGGCTGGAAGAATGAACAGTAAGTTAATATTTGGACTGTGTGTTTTTTGGCTCTGCCATACATTAGTTGAATGACCTAGTAAGTCACTTCTTAACTTCCTTGACCTTTAGTTTCCTCATCTGGAAAACAGGAATAATGATTCCTGTATCCCTCGCCCGGCTGTAGGGAGGACTCTAGGACACTGACATATGTATTTAAGAGCAGAACAAAGGATGATGGGGACATTATGGGTCATCATATCATTTTTTCCATTTTTGTATAGGTTTAAATTTTTCCATAATAAAATGTAAACACACACACACACACACACACACAGCACAGTAATAGTTTCTTTACTTATTTTTTTCAAACAGAAGAGGAAATTTTTTGGTGTAATTATGAACACTGGTTCAAATTTTCCTCTTAGAAAAGTTGGCACCAAATCTGAAATCAACAGTTTGATCTTTACTCTGATTTGACTGGCAACAGGGCATCTAATTTTTAAAAAGGCAATAGAAATTTGAGATTTTCCATTTCCCTGGCTCCTTCCAATAGGGAAAAAAATGATCAGGTGGTTAAAACTTAAGTCACATTTCTTTTTTAAATCTTATAATGCTGACTTCCCTGAATACACTGTGTCTATCTAAAAACTTCAAGACTTCTATGAAAATACCCCCAAGAAGACAACAAGAGATTTAAAAATGAGCGTGTGTGCCCATGTCTCAGAGCATTTATTCTGTCTGTACAACAGTGAAAGTGGTTTTTTATTTTGTTTTGTGTTTGTTTGTGTGTACTTGAAGAATAAATATTGCCACTTTTTTCTCCTTAATTCAGAATCAGAAAGGAATCACCAAAACACTAGAAAACGGCAAAGCAACCAGAGGATAGTCTGGAAAGAGCTTCCAGCTCCCACCCAAGGGAACTGATTCTGGTTGGAGGCTCAGCCCCTCCTCCCAGCTGGGGCTCGCCCTGGAGGCTGTCCCTTTAAGTCAGACTTCCTGGTAAGGCTGAGAGATTTCCGCATGCAGCTTCCTGGAGACCGTATAAGATAAACAATAAACTCTGCAGCAAAATCACAGACAATAAGCCCCACGTGGCCACAACAAGAAGCAATTATAAACGCTGACAATGGCTTGGGCATTTCCAACAGGAATGCAAATCTGTGATAAACATGGGAGAAGCATGCTACCCCACACACCTGCACAAACTGATTTTTAAAAAAATAGTTCCCAGCCTCTCATCATATTGAGAAATAGTTGCTTCCAAATTCAGCGCTAGGTTTTTAAGTCATTGTCTAAGAGGAAAGCAGTCAGGCCTTTCTTAAAGCACCACCACCTATTATTAGATGGACACTGCTGAGGCCAAGTGACTCCTGTGTCACTTACTCCATGAGTCTCTGTGAGGGTCACCTTTTGAATCCCTTGCAGTTGAACTCCCTTCCTAGCTTTGGGGAAGCCCCCAACTCAGGAACTAGAGCCCACACTCTGCCAAAGGAGATGAGAGTGCCACACACTTGCTTCCCAGCCTCCTTGCGGCCAGGGCACTCAAGCATGAGCAGACTCAGCGGATCGGATACTCCCGCCCCAGACGGCATCAGGTACTGAGATGCAAAGCGGCAGGGATGCTGCGGACCCCACTCTGTGAGGGTGGTGGCAGCTTGCAGAGGCAGAGTGAGGGCAGATCGGGTAGCTGTGTTCTATAACCGGGGTTGGTAGTGCAAACCATGGCATCTATACCTACCTAGCAATGGCAGCAATTATGTCCTTATAAGAACTGTTTGGTGGTGTCATTTGGGGTTGTTCCCGGTTCCCTGATCCTTCCAAAATCCTCTAAGCTACCCTAGATTCTGTCATAAATTCATTTTCTGCTTAACTCTGTCAGAACTGGGTTTTATTCCTAGGCATTAGTTCGTGTACACATAGAAGACAGGATGGGCGAAAGCTAAAGTAGTCCAGAAACCAGTTGCACAGTGTGATTCTGAGCACAGGGACCGAATGGCTTCTGACAGTTAGAACTCAACCCTAGCACTGTCCCTTGGCCTAAGGCCCTGCATCACTTGGCCCCATCTCCTTCTTGGACCTTATCTCATTCTACTCTGCTCCCTCCCAAGCTGTAGTCATTCTCTGCATCCCTCACCGGGCTCTTTCTTGCCTCAGGCCCTTTGCACTTGCTGTTCCCTCTTTCAGAAAACACTTTCCTCCAGCTCTTCACATTGCAGCAGCATCCTTCTCAGCCTCAAGCGGGCCTTCCCTCACCAGGCTGTCTACCAGACAGCCCCACACCCCACCGTCTTACTCTCTATCACAACACCCTGTTGATTTCCTTCCCAGCACTCACCACATCCTGTGATTAACTTATTTCATTATTAATAACAATAGCAACCACCATTGATTGGGGGCTTGCTATGTGTCAGATGCTAAAGCTCATTTAACACATTGACTGCCACACTAGAAAAAAAAAATTTCCTTGGGGCCACAGTGTTTTATTATGAAAATAGAATAAAACTTCGAAAACAAAATGACACTTTCTAATTTAATGAAAAATTTGTTATTTTCTATTGTTTTCTGTGTGTGAGTTATGTGCAACTTGAAAAATAGTTCTTGCGGCTCCTAAGGTGAAGAGACATGTGAGTTACACAAAGCCCCAGGCTCAAAACTAGCGTGAGTTAAATACAACCCACATGGCAGTTAATGTGTAAATTCTCTGACTACCCCATAAGATAGGTACTTTTATTATCCCTGGTTTATAGATGAGGAAACAGGCTCAGAAGGGGTAAGGAAGTCGTCCAGTATGCCAAGCTTGGCAGTAATGGAACAGGAGTTTGAATCTGGGCCTGCAGCACAGGTGACTTACCATGGTGCTCACCTGGGCAGTGACTGAGTAAACACCGACTACTGGCAGGCACAGGGCCATGGGACAGGCCGGTTCTCATGGAGCCTGTAGCCTGGTGTTCTAGATCTCCCATCAAGTATTCCATCCACGACCCACAGACCCTCTCCAGGGAAGAAATGCAGCCTGTGAAGATGAAGTTGCCTTCCTTCACTCAACAGACATGTGCCCGGCCCTGTGCTCAAAGTGTCGGGCATGCAAAATGCCTCAGAGGAGCTCACAGCCCATGGGGATGCAGACCTGCACACAATGCTCGCTGCTCAGCCCGCTGAGCCCCCCTACAGCCTGGGAGTACTGGGAGCACAGAGGAATGAGCCAGGGACAATTCTCAGGGTCTCCTCAGCAGAAGGCTGTTCCAGCAGGTTGTCGGGGATGTGTAGGAGTTGCCAGGCAGAGGGGAGGGGGGCGAGAGTAAAGGAGAGAAATGCGGAACGGCGCAGCTCATCGGGAGGTGAGGGACAGTCAAAGGCCTGTGGAAGGGACCCGACGGGAAGGCAGGGAAATGAGACGGCTGGAGCCAAGGTAGGATTCCATCTCTATCCTACAGGAAGTGGGGAACCGGGGCAAGCTTTTCAGCCAGAAGAGCTGCATGACCAGACACAAACGCTTTTTATCAAGAGCAGTGGCCACGACTACATAATACAGTAGGGGTGAGATTTATTTCTATGTATGTATTGTAAAGTACACATACACAAATGTATCAACTAAAAGCCAGGAATTGTAATAACAACAACGAAAAAGTTCCATTTCTATGCTTTCTCCTTCTCCTTGCTGGGTGAGAAGTGAGATGTCCACCCTTCCAACAGAAGGAGTTAAAGCGCAGCCATTCCTCCTATAACGTGAAATTACACAGAGCTCTCACAGGAGTAATTTATGGAGAAAACAAGGAATTCCCCTGCTACTTGACTTTACAACTCCAACCACTTCTGCCCAGATTCCTCCAGTGTGATAACAAGAAACTCACCTCTGGGTTGTGTCATCATTAAAATGAAAGGCTGGTTTTTATTTTTTAAAGAATGTGTGCAGGTGAGGCACAAAGGACCTCCCGTGTTGAATGAGCACCTGGGGGGAGCGGGAGGAGTCCCCAAAATGACCCTCTGAGGCTGAATGAGACCCACACATAGTAACAGGCCCTAGGAAATGTGTTAAGCGTGCAGCCGGGGAGGTCTGGGAACACCGAGGCCAGCCAAGTGGTGAGGGCATCACATCCAGAACATACACTGGGAATAAACGAAGGCAGTTTAGCACAGAGGTTAGCAATAGGGATTCTGAGCCAGACAACCTGGGTCCAAATCCCAGTCTGGTGATTTACTTAACTTCTCTGTGACTCTGTTTCCTTATCTGTTAAATGGGCGTAACAAGAGCACCCGCCACAAAAGGCTGTTCAGAGGACCAAGTCAGTCGATATATATAAGGCACTGACAACAGTGCCTGGCACGTAGTAAGTACAAATAGCAGCTTCCTAGAGGCTGTGTAAGATAATTAATTTTGCAACGATATCATGGATAATAAGCTCCCATGTGGCAGAACAAAAAGCAATTATAAATGCTGACAATGGCTAGGGTATTTCCAATAGGAATGCAAATCTGTGCAAATAGCTGTTGCTGATATTATTATATACAATGATGTTATTATACATAATACAACATAAACTTATATCTTTAATATGTATAACATTATATAATATAATAATAGTGATAGTATTAAGATCTGCTTTAACCCAATTTAAGACAGAATTTGTCAACAAAAATGAAGGGTTGGTGGGGAGGAGCCCCGAGAGCAGGCACCTGAAGACTGCCTGTGCAGTATTTCCAACCGCCTGCAGGCGCAATGTTTGGGTTCCCTAACACGGACCCTAGAGCCAATTTGCAGGGCCAGGGTCCAGGATCTACCATATATGAGGTGCAGACCTGAAAAAGTCACTCAACCTATAAAACCTTGATTTCCTCATTTCTGCAAAGGAGATAACAATAGTACCGCCTTCGTAGTTTGTGCCAAGCACTGGTGCTCAATTTTACATAAATCTCCCCAACAATCCTGTGACTCACATACAATTATGATGCCCGTTTTACAAATCAGAAAACTTGAGGCTCAGAGACATTAGGTGATCGGCAAAGGGTACACATCTAGGTTGATATCCAGGAAAGTTGACCTGGAGCCAGCACTGTAAGACAGCCCTGAATTCTGCAGACACAGGCAGCGTGAGGACGCACCAAAGCACCTCTGCAGAACAGAGTTAACCAACATGTGTGCAGGGATCACCCTTTAAGGAGGGCACCTGTTTCCCCGCAGCAAACTCCAACGCTTATGGCACCTATTGGCAGTGAAAGGAAACACCCTTGTTGAGCACCAACTATACACCAGGCACCAAGCTGAGTGTCCTGCCACATCGTCACTAACTCATCACCACAGCAACCCTCCAAGGCAAGGACTGGAAAGACACTAAGGCTCAGAGAGGTTGAGTGTCTGTTCCATGGTCACAGAACTTTTCAGCGGCAGCATCTGGACACACATTTGCATCTGTTTTACTCCCACTCAGGCTTGGAGACAGGCTCCGAGAAGACCCCTTAATGTCCCTCCAGCGCCCCTTTCCCTCTTATTACCTCCCACTTGGAAAACACAAAGCTGCTTATTCTGCACCAGGAAAATGACCACGGGGGTGGAGCAGGGCCATGGCGCAAACTATAATTACTGCAGACAACAATTTGCATTCCTGATATGAAATGTGCTCAGGGCTCCCCTTGAGCCCCGTAATCAGATTAGCCTCTGCCTAAATCTCTCTCGAAATGAAGACATAGCAGATGAACTGAGACACAGTGGGGTTTGGAAAATGTGCCTCTGCCCCCCGCGAACTGCCACCTGAGGAAAAACCACGCCAAGAAATGGCCAGGGCCTGGTGGGATTTAAACCCCAGAGAGGTCGAATTCCTCTGTTACAGAACAAAGGAAAGAGCAGCCCAGGCAGCGGGCAGGCAGGGCCATGGCGGTAAACAAGCAAAGGCAGGAAATGCATCGCATAACACTCCGGCTGGGAGGAGGTGGAATGGGCACCCTCCTTTATCGGAACTTGCTGTCTTGCCTGCAGGTCGTGTCAGGGTGTGGTGACCTTGCTGCTCAGGACAACACAGGACATCACAAGGTAGCACAAGGCCTACTATGTGCACACTGTGAGAAAGGGGGCATCCTCCGCATTAGAGAAAGAGTTCCAGGAAGACCTATCCATGGACAGAGAATGCCGTGACTTGGGAACTCTGGACTGGAGAGGCGGGTGTAGCGAGGGGAGTAGCAGTAAGGGATACCAGGATTTTTAACCCTGCATTCAAAATTTCAGTCCCACATCGTGGGTACCAGTTAGCTGAAATTCATCCCAGCCCTACTTTCTCTTACTAGAGAAAGAGGACAAGCCACATTTCAATCTCCATCACCCCAAATCCTGACTGAGGAGCTTCATGTGAAACCTCTACTGAGTCGACAGTCTCTGCAATCTAGACTGCCCTAAAAATCAGAGTGTTTCTCAAACTTTAATGTGCCCACAAATCACCAGGGGATCTCGATCAAACACAGATACTGGTGCACGTCTGGGGTAAGGCCTGAGAGTCTGCATTTCTAACAAGCTACCAAGCTCCGGGTGCTGTTGCTGCTAATGCCCCAGGGACAACACGTCGAGCAATGCTGGCGATGCTCTCGCTCACCGATGCTCCCCTCCCTGTCTCTGGCGGCCAGCCCACTGCAGGCACAGTCATATTCCTGAGGCTGAGTCACCTGCTAACGCAGCCTACAAGCTGTGGCTGGGGTCCTCTTTGGACCTTGAGCACTGCCTCATCAGTTATAGGTTGCACCTTCCCAACCTGACAGGTACCTTAACAAAAGCTTGCAACTAAATCAAAGCATCTTTTTAACGGCTGGAGTTGGCTGCCCTGTCCCATTATGCAAACAGTACACAATGAGTTGCTGATAGCATCTCTTCACCCTTGCCAACATAAACCCTACCGGGCCAGCAGAAATGAGACCAGTAACTGTAAGCAACAATAGTTGCATGAGTTTGTTTAAATAAACACAGCTAACAACAGGTGAAAATGTTTTTAACTCCTCCTATTGCTAAAGCAGAGTCTTCTGAGATTGGATTCTTCTAGAAATAAAACCAGCATCAAGCATAAGGAACAGAAGACAGTTGAAGGGAAAACACCCAGAAAGCTAACTTTGTGTTTCTTCTGGGGACTTGCGTATAGACATAGATTTTTGGATAGATTCTTGACTAGAACTACTAAAGCCAAATTAATTGAGATACTAGTATTGCCTTTGCCTCAAAGTAAGGATTTTCCTTCCCACTCTTATCTACTGTACTTTTTGACATTTGCCCTTTGAGTTTAGTAGCAGGAATATTTCTTAATATATTAAGAAGTTTGGTGCCACTGAATAAAATAAAATTACACGAGAGCTATAACAGGCAACTTTAGTCTTTAAACCAAAATCCTAAAATATTTTTTTAAAAAGGCAAGTGGATAAGTGACGGGAAACGGGCCTTTTTTGAAGCAGAGAGATGATGTTCCAGGGCCCACTCGATGGAGGGGATCTGATGAATCACGTCAGAATGACTAATGAAAAGAGAAGTTGGGGAGTCACTTCCTGAGCGACAGGTGTCGGGAGAAAAGAGCGAGCGCATTGAGGACAAGTATTTTAGTGGCACATATGCTGGGCCTCTTAGTCACTCTGGATAACGAGATGAGTATATTTTTAAAAGAAGGGAAAAAGACACGACATCAAGTCTGGAAGAATAGGCAGCAGACGGCTTTATTATGTTTCAAGAACTGCAAATCCGATCCATTTGTACCAACTCTGTAGACTTGAAAAGGCTATTCCAGTCTACACCTCAAGCCTTTTCCCTCCTTAAGAAGTTTTAGAAATTGCTGATGAACTTATTGATGCAATAACCTCTTGGCAAAGGTTCTTCCCCCAAAAAAACCCATGTTATCTTTTAATGACACAAGTTCCATGATGGCAAACATACTGTGAGGTGTGTTTTTAAAAGCCAATTATCTTTTTTGACTCTCCAATTCCTAAAACAAGTTTGTAATCTGTAATCAGTCCTCTGACTTTCATAATAAATTAAGCCCAAGAGGAGGAATACAAAGCCTGCCATGTTAGGTTTTCTCCTCTAAATATTTTCTGATATATTCCAAAATATTGTCCCAAGTGATCACCCAGAGCCTATAAAAATAACATGCCCCAACACAGTTAAACGCAATTGAGATATCTATTAATTCTACAGAATATTAATATTTTAGTCCAGGATGATTGTTTTAGAGCCATGATTTTTCTCTTGTCTGAGTACACAGTATCCATTCTTATCAAGGTACTTTCCTCCCCTCCCAGATATCCAAGTAAGATTTATGGGATTTTTGTTGTTGTTAGCAAAGGATGACAAAACTCCTCCAAGTTCACCTTTACCAAGCTTTCACAGTTGAAACTCCTCCACAAACAGATGCCATATTTTAAAATTCCATCTTAAGTAACCACGGGACTTAGGCCAACTCATTGCATTCCTGACTTAGATTCATTCCCGTTGCCTGTCGAAGATGATTTTTATTCTTAAACTTTGAAACCTAAGACTCCACATTTCAAGATTGCCTTTCAAATATTTCCCTCCTTACCTCAGTTTTTCTTCCTCCGAAATATAAAAATTAATGTATGTACCCCTGTAGAAAGTTAGGAAAGTCAAAACAAAAACACACAAAAAAATGTCATTTACAACCTGCCTTACTGAGAGGAAACCTTTATTAATATTTCAGCATATTTTCTTTCAGTCCTTTCACATGCATTTTTTTCATAGCCAGGATCATTACTGTATATACAATTTTGTTTCCTGCTTTTTTTCTTTTTTTAAGAGACAAGATCTTGCTCTGTTGCCCAGGCTGGAGTACAGTGGCATGATCATAGCTCGCTGCAGCCTCAAACTCCTGGGCTCAAATGATCCTCCTATCTTGGTTTCCTGAGTAGTTGAGACTACAGGCATGTGCCACCACACCTGGCTAATTTTTAGATTTTTTTTTTTAAAGATGGGGTCTCTCTGTGTTGCCCAGGCTGGTCTCGAACTCCTGGCCTCAAGCAATCCTCTGGTCCAGCCTCCCAAAGCACCAGGATTACAGGTGTGAGCCACTGCACCCAGCCTGTTTCCTGCTTTTTAAAACATAACAGTAAACATCTCCCTTGAATTAAAACTCTCTGTCAACAGCCCCTTATGGCTCATAATATTCACTCATATGGACAAACCACAACTTATACCAACAGTCTCACATTATTAGACATTTCCATTTTTTCTATAATTATAACTGCTGCAGCACTAAACGTTTTTTGCATAAATCTTAATCCACATCTCCAGTGAATTGCATAGGATAGATTCCTAGAATTGGAATTATTGGACCAATAGCCATAAATATATTTATAGTTCTTGACACAAATAGCACAAAATGCTTTCCAGAAAGATTACCAAGTAACACTACCACTGAAGGCCCATGAGAGAATCATCCTACACTACTCTCACCAGCATTTTGATTTATCACTTTTTAAAATGCTGATTAATTCTCTAGGTGAAAAATGACACTTTAAAAAATTCCCAATCCTTAGACTGACCTGATGAGGTGAATAATTTCAAGTGTCACCTCAATACCAAAATAATCTTCTTTTATCCTCCGAAACAAAATGCTAATTTTTCCCACATCAGAACTGCAAACATGAGAATAACATAGTCATTTGTTGGATGTTTTCACTGGGCAACTAAGGTGCTGTGGTTAAGAAGCCAAGAACAGTGAGTTTGGTACCAGTCTGCGACAGTACAGACAGACACGAGCAAATAAAGTCAGAACTGGATCCACTTCCAAACACCACAAGAGACACAAGATTTGAATCATCCCTGGTCAACACCTGTCAGAAGGAATACACAGGATGTTCAAGAATATACATTTAAAATTCATGCAATAGCTTTTTACACAACAAATTTTCTCCCCTGCCTCTAAACTGGTACATACTCCCATATGCAGCAGGTAAGTCTTTTTTATTTATCTATTTATTTTTTATTTAAGGGCACACATATGCAAAGAGCAAACGGTCCAGACAGTCTCCCATAACCCAGGGTGTATACTTATCACTCTGCAAAGTGGAAAAGTATTAGAAAAGGGGAGAGTTCTTCTAGTATGCTAGAAATGTTTGGGGATTATCTTCCCCACATTCCCTCCCCAGGAAACATGCCTCACTTCCCAATGTTGCTCACAGCTCCTGCTGAGTGGGTATGAGATAACAGTGGCAGTAGTTGGGGGAGGGCACTGACTGAGCACTTACTACGTCACAGGCCTGGTGTTAAATACGTGATATGAGTTTACATTTTCAGATAATCTGAATTGCAGTGAGGAGTTACAAGCCCAAGCTGGTAGATGTCAGTCCCATTTGACCTTGACTCTCTGGCCACAGATGACTGAACCAAGGGACAGGGAAGCCCTTCTAAGAGCTGGCCAACAGCCTGCCCACCGCTTGTGAAGCCCAGTGCGAGAACAAGGTGACGCCATCGGAGTTTTCCTAGGGGATGAGGCAACTAAGACTATCTGTGAGCTGCAGGAGAGAGGGATACTGAAAGATCATGCCAAGTTGGTTCAGAGCCAGCATCACAACAAGCCCAAGAATGCCACACACAAGGAGAAGACACTGGGAGCAAAACCCACAGGTCAGTAGAAAGCGAAGGCAGAGAGAGAAAGGGAATGAAACTGACCTGCAGAGAGAAGTCCTAGATTCCTGAAACTGCATATTCTCTTATTAAACAGCCATTTTCTTGAGGTAATGGGGCAAGTGCCTGTTCTTTGCCAAGAACTCTGTCTAAAATATCCACCAAGAAATCTACAGTGGAGTCACTCCCCACTGGGAGGTTGGGCTCTCATCAGCATCTACCCTGCACAGAGAGTTAGCATGGTTAATTTTAATAACAAACCAATCCTGTGTGCCTCTTAATAGGATGCAAATAGCTGGCATTCTGTAGGACGTCTTCCAAAAGAGTTCAACCTGAAACAAACCAAGTCTTTAGACCTAAATTACCAGTGTAATATAAAGGACAGAGAAACAAATTAAATCACATCATAGGAAAGTCAAATGTGAGACACATTCCAGTAGCAATGGGTCTGGTCTTTCCAAAAAGTTTCAAAAGACAATTTGGTCTTTCAAAAAAGGGAGTGATGAGGGGAGTATTTGAGAATAAAAAAGACTTAAGAAACTGAAAAAATGAGGCTGGGCACAGTGGCTCATGGCTGTAATCCTAACACTTTGAGAGGCCGAGGAGGGAGGATCACTTGAGGTCAGGAGTTCAAGACCAGCCTGAGCGAGAGCAAGACCATATCTCTACAAAAAATAGAAAAATTATCTGGGCATGGTGGTGCATGCCTATAGTCCCAGCTACTTGGGAGGCTGAGGCAGGAGGATTGCTCAAGCCCAGGAGTTTGAGGTTGCAGTGAGCTATGATATGAGGCCACTGTACTCTAGCCTAGGCAACAGTGAGACCCTGTCTAAAAAAAGAAACTTAAAAAATGAAATCATGATCCCTGATTGGATAAAAACAAACAAAAAATCCAGCCAGATGCAGTACATGATCCTTGAATGGCTTGGGGAAAACTAGCTATAAAAGACAATTAGGGAAATATGAATATGGGCTGAATATTAGGAAATGGAGAATTATTGGTAACTTTCTTAGGTTCGATAATGATGCTATGCCAATGTAGGAAAACATTCTTATTATTAGGACATATATACTGAAGTATTTAATATTTAGAAGGGAAGTCATAATATTTGCAATTATGTTACTTTGAAATGGTTTAGTAAAATAAAGCCAAACTGTGTAAACAGCTAGAGACAAATAGGTAAAGCAAATGTTAGCAATTGTTGATTCTAGATGGTGGGTGTTTGTTGCACTTACCTTTTAACTTTTCCATATGTTTGAAATTTTTCAAAATAAAAAGTTGAAATCTCTTTTCTCAATAAACCACACTCAACAATTTCTCCTCCACTGCTAAACAAATATTGTATATACATCTTCAGTTTAGCCCCAGATAAAGCTGTTGCTTGTTTTTAGGGGGCAGGCTGTACAAAAAGCCCAGGTCAAGATCTAGAATCACCATCACTCCAATGAGACCAACAGAGGAAACAGCAGATTCACCCAGCCCATCTAACTCACGCTCAGTCGTAAGTTTTCTCCCCACCCTCTTTTTAATGAGCTGATTTAGGTGAACCTGCATAAATTAAATGCACTTCCCTCAAATCAGAGCTATGCTTTAAACAAATTCTCATCTGTCCATAGAAAAGTAATCAGCCTCAGTCCTCCTTTTTTCTAAACAGGATGTTAGGTCAAGTCAGCCCTGGGGATACAAAAACACATCGTGCATTAGCAGTATTCTGCTGTACAGAATGTTACCTCCTCCCTGAATGTGTGTTAACCAAGAGGTCAGGCACTGGTGGTCCATGTTGCTGCTGCAGCATCAAATCCAGCTGGTTTTATTACCAGCACCATTTGAAAGTCAGCAGAAAGAGTTATGTACAAAAAGGCTGGTCCAGGAGATGTGTTTGTTGAGATTTCCAGGGTTGGAGGGCAGAAGGAGAGGGCTGGGTGAGGGCGACCAACGTGGGAGGCCCAAAAATCAAGAAAGAGAAGAATCTTCGTCATCATTCTTATACAGGGCTTCCCACTGAAAAATGGACCCTATGCAAGCAAGATTTATGAGCATTTGCTTTTAGAGAATATTCATTTCAATTACTGAAGAAGAATAAGTTTGTAAGACTTACTCATCTTTAACAATAGAAAATGTTTTAAGTTATGTTAATTATAAATAATTGCTTAGTAAGTCAAATGCATACCCTAAACATAGCTAGGAAGGGATGGAAGGAGGAGCAAAAATATTAATATTCATGAGGCACCTGGTTCCTAAACGCTATACACTAAATGTGCACAAGACTTACAAGGTACTAAATATACACGAGCACTTACTATACATGAGGCCTTAATCTGGCTACCCACTGGACACACCCATTCTCGTTTCATGTGTCTTCTGCCCAAGAAATAAAACAGAAATAAGCCAGCTGTTCATCCAGCTCATTGGCAAACTGCAGCTACTGACCAGGCATATTTGTCCCTGAGTCTCTTCCATAAAGCTAGTGTGTTTCATTGGCCCAGGGCACCTTCCCTCCGCAGGCCTCTTGCTCAAACTTCAACTCTGGTCCTTGTAACCACATCATTGGTGGGGAAGGCTGATGCGGTGGAGAGAGACA
>RJWJ010018675.1:0-31265 GCA_004363605.1 Indri indri
GGAATAGACAGTAATTTAAGGTAATGCTGCAATACTGGACAGGGGTAACTAGGGGAACAATCACACAGTCAGTCCATAGGAGGGTACAGTTTCCAAAGACAGTATATACCTCTAGAATTTAGAACCAAGATAAAAAATTTTTTTCTAAAATACAAATCAATAAGAATAATAATAATTAAACAACAGCACTAGTAAGTACTTATATACTATTTGCCAGGTAATATTTTAAGTGCTTTACATATATTAATTCATTTTCTCATCATAATAATCCTATGAGTAGGTGCTATTACCTCCCCATTTTTGAAGAAACTAAAGAACAAGGGTTTTAAGAAGCTTACCCCAGGTCAGGAACATAGGAAGTGGTAGAGCTATGATTTGAACTCAGGGAAGAAGGCTCTAGTATCTATGTTCCTACCCACTATGCAAAATGCCTCTCTCTATATTAATATAGAGATGATAAATAAAATGGTTTGCAAATGTACTGCTGATAGAGCCTTAGTGATCATCTAGTTCTGATCAAGTTAATCAGGGTGTCTCCTTAGAGGAATACGAATGTAATGTAAGACTGTAAAGAATACTGAAATCTGTCCAGTTTCAATATTTTGAGATAACTATTAGGTCAACATAACTGACAAAAAGTAGTAGTCGACATAGAGCTTAGAAAAAGGGATTAAAGAACAAGAATCTCCCTGTATAGGGGAATGGCTGTCCTATCTGGCAAGTAAAGCTTCACAGTAGAAAGAGAGTACTTTGGCTTGAGGTCAATGCTCCCAAGAGTCAGCAGGAAAACTTCGATAGTAATCTAGTTTGTAGTGCAAACTTCCCTCTAGGAGTCACTCAATTTATAAATATTTTGGTTCAGCTGGCAGTTACTGATCTCATTATAAATAAGTAAATGGGTACTCTGATTTATTAGCCTCACTTTCTTCAAAATTGGTTATCGTCGAGTCTAAGTTTTCAGTAAACAGGTGAAATAAAATTCCTAAACTTGCAATTTGAGGCACTAAATTCTGTACCTATGACTATGCAATCGTGGTGTGAAGAATCAAGTGACCAGGTAATTGCTTCCCCTCTAATTATTCCTGCACTCACTGATTGCTTATTATACGTTAACTCCCGTGTGAGATGAGGATATTATCAAAAAACAAAACAGCTCCTCCCCTTAAAGAGCTTATTAGGCTAGTCTCTCTTTAAAACAGGTAGTATTGGCCAGGAATGGTGACTCAAATCTGTAATCCCAGCTCCTGTGGGAGGTGGAGATGGGAGGATTGCTTGAGCAACATCTCTGAAAAAAACACAAAAATTAGCCAGGCATGGTAGTGCATGCCTGCAGTCCCAGCTACTCAGGAGGCTGAGGCAGGAGGATCACCTGAGCCCAGGAGTTTGAGGTTGCAGTGAGCTATGATGATGCCACTGTACTCTAGCCAGGCAACAGAGCAAGATCCAGAGCAGATCAATCAATCAATCTACAAAAATAAAACAAGTAGTATGAACAAGAGAAAGGCAGAACATAAAATTGATTAATATTGGCTGTCTTTGAGAAGGAGAACAAGTGGCTGAGGTAAAAAGGGTGAAAAAAAGAATTTTTAATGTATTATCCTTCTTCACCTTTCCAATTATTTTTAAATGACATGAAGGTATTATATGTATTTTAAATGATCAAAAATAGTTTTTAATTGGTAAATAGGAAAATAAATTTGAGGAAATTATTTAGAATGCAACATTGAGGGATAAAACAGATGGAAAAAATAAAAGAACAGTCAAAATATATGGCTGATAGAACAAGGAGAGCCTGGAATAGGAATTCCAAAATAAGAGAATTAAGAAGAATAAGGGATAGGCAATATTTGGAGAGATGATGATTGAGAATTTCCAGAATTGAAGGCATGAATCTTCAGACTGAAAAAGCACACCACATGTCAAGAGAGATAAATGAAACAAAATCCATATCCAGATATATTGTGATAAAATTGTCAAGCATAAAAACTATAGAGAAAAATTTTGAAAGTCCTCAGTACTCAGGGAAAAAAAGGACAGACTACCTACCAGAAAAAGCAACATGCTGATAGCAGACTTCCCATTTCTGAGATGATAGGAAATAATGAAATTATATTTTCAAAGTGCTTAGGGAAAATGTCAACCTAGATCTACACCCAGCTAAATTATCAATCAAGAATGAAAGCAAAATAAAAACAATTCAGTCAGAATGAGAACATTTACCATTAACAGCTCTTTGCTGAAAGAACCACAAAAAATTTGCTTCATTAAGTAGGAAACAATCCCCAAAGGAGCAGGACGAAGGAAGGAATGAAAAATTTTTAAAAACTAACATATAAAGCCAAAAGCAAAAACCATTTTATATAATAACAATTTGGAGTGGCACAATGACAAAATTGCGAAATAAAATCTTAAAATCTGTATATATCACTACCTTTAATAATAAAAATTTAATTTTGATTATTTTACTTATTTGTCTTAGTTCAACAATTAGGTTGGGAAAAATACATAACTACATGCCAACAAAAATAATAAATTAAAATCATTAATAAACTATCTTAATGTTAGCAAAAGAAAGATTAATTAGAAAATTTAAATTTATAGTTCCAGTTACATTATTGTTCAGGATAAGTACATGTTGATTCTAAAAGGTTTATTATGCCTTATTAATAGGGATTGGCACATTAAAATGTTAGTTAATTCCAGAGGTTTCTGATACACAATAAATAATTATTGAGTGTTTTCCATATAGAAAACACCATCCTGAGGTGAACTCAACCTTTTCATATTATTGAAAAACACCCTTGAGGACACTGATTTCATCACTTCTCACAACTGGCAGCTGGCTGGCCTACTGAGGTGTTAAAAGTTCTTTAGAGGCACAAGAGGATATTTCTGAAAATAGATGAAACTAATCCTAGAGTATACGGCACACTCTAACTCTAAACTTTTTGTATAACTACTCTGTAAGAATGAATTAGAATTGATCTGGCTTTATCCCATATACTTACTATATATTTGTTATTTAAGTTAAAATTATTATGATAGCACTTATTCATAACCTTTAACTCATCCTCCCCCCCAGTTTCATTTATTTTATTGGTGTTTAACCCCGCTGATTTATTTAGTCATTTATTCCACCTGCTTCACTGAAAAAGGCAGTGTTAGGTGGTTTTAGCATTTCTTAAAATAAGACTTAATAGCTGGGAATTTTAATTAAATATCAGATCAATAAATCACTAGGTAGAATTAATCAGCTACAAAACAGGTAAATTTAAACAAAAGAATACTAATTGTGAATAAAAAACAACTCCAAAAACAAATTAACATATTTGTTATCTTCGAGAAGTAATCTTCATATTATATTTGATTGCTTAATTTTGGTGTGATCTTCAAGGAATTTTTGATGGGTGACATTTAACTCTGTCATCCAAAACTGGATTTTACTGACTAAAATAAGGGAATACCAATACCTAGTATGCTCTAGGGGTGGTGGGAATAACTCTGACATTTCTCTGCTGATATTAAGGATAAAAATAAGGTCTTTATTTCCAATTCTTTAGTGACAAATGCTGAGAAGCACAGACAAGAGCTTCAAATAAGTAAAATGAAATACAGTTATAAAAATTAAGTCGCTATGTAGATGCCACATATTTTGTCAGTATTATATATAAAATTTGATATAAATGTTAAAACAGTGCTTATCAAACTGTAATACAGATAACACAAAAGCTCTTACTAATAAAATAACTATTTTACATACGTCTGTAGTGTCTTACAAAAATAATTGCTTGCTTATATTTATCTCTTCCATTAGGTCCTGTATTTCTTTCTATTAACCTTAATTAACATGGTTGATATAAAGAGAGCAGGATTAAGCAATCAAGGATAACAGGTAACCTCAAGAGTCATTTGGGTAAATTACTGGAGGCTCCACCATCTGTTCTAGATACAAATGCTTTTTTTTTCTCAATCTCTTTCTTCCAGTCTTTCTCCTTCCTTCTGATTTTGTTTTTTATCCTTTCTTAGCTTCGCTCCTCTCTTCTGTACCTCTCCTTTAAAACCTCTACATTAACTATTTATCTACTGTCATTCTGTAGTACTATTAGCAGCATGTAGCCCTGAAAGAAGTTGCCCTCTATCAGAAAGACTATAAAACCCTCATTCAATAAACATTTATTGACCAACTACTATACCTGTGCAAGTCTCTAAATAGAGAAAAGATAGTTTCTGCCCTAGAGGCATTTAAAGGCTTAGGGAACTGATGATAAAATAAATTACAAAAAATAAAGTTAGGTACAAAATGGTGGCATTATGATACAGCAACTAAGTCCTTTCATTTTTAAACAGTAAGTTGTATTATTTTCTCCTACTCAACAAAGCAACTGATACACGTGGTGATCAAAGGACAAGGGGTGTGTGAAAATCTGATAAAGAGATACAGCATTATCTGAGGAGCTGTGGGAACCCTAACTGAAGGGCAGGAGGCGAAGTCTAATTATTTAAGGGTTGAAAGGCCACGTCTCAAAGAAAGTAGGTCAGACCCAAACATGGATAAAGCCATCCACTACAGTTAAAGAAAACTTTTATTGACAGCCGAACACACACTGCAATGAGTACAGATGCGGACAAGTCACTTCTAAACCTCAATGGGTGTAGTTTTTAAGGTCTGTATTTTCTAAACATTAGCATGCCTCTAATAGAAACTTGTTCCAACAACTAGCTTAATCTAAAGAAGCAGCCTAAAGAGGATGACCTTTTCTAAATAACCTTTTCTAAAACCTCAAGAGGTCAGTTATCAACATATACAGTAGTAAGTCAAAGAGGCTAAGTTAATAAAATATTTTTTAAATGCAAACTCCAGTATCTTTAAAGCAGCTAAATCATTAGTGGATCTGAAAAGCTGCTGTGATTTTAAGATTCCTTTTTCTAAAAATCATGTATGAATATACCAATATATGGTCTGTTCTTGTGCTAAAATGTGATAAGAGATTAGTAGGAAAATTAATTTTTTTCTTAACTGAATTTCTAAAATGGAAAGAAAATTTTTAAAGACATAATAAAAAAACAGAAAATAGATGTAAATCACATACACCTTAGCATATCTGGAAAGAAAACAATTGTTTACATTGCCCCTGGTTCTCCAGTGTTTAGATAAGGAAACCATTAACAAAAGTGCTCAAATTAATCTTATATACACATAAAATGAAAGATGAGAAGGAGAGAAGCAATTCCTTAAAAAAATCCCAAACTTTATGACTGCAATTGTTTTAGAAAAACAGCTGTCTAAGTTATTTCAAACCAAAGCCACAGGAATGTGACAGAGGTTATTAAAGTTTTGAAGATTAAATAATGCAATAAAAATTAATCATCTTCCTTTCCTGAATCCAAAAAGAAGTTTCATTTTCCAAAAAGCATATTCCATGATCAGGCATGAAAGCCCACGCAGCATATGATCATGTCCAAATGCACTCACTTATTGCTACATTTAAATACAACCAAATAAAATGACAGCTAGAAAGCAAAAGTTATCTAAACTTGAGATATCCTTTAATATAAAAGCATCCCCTCAAAATGTGCCAAGTTATTTATAATAGTAACTCCCTCTCCTTCTTCCCTACCCCACATATGATTCAAAATATGAAACTAAGAAAACATTCATTATCTCACTTTATCTAAAGCTACTTGAACTAGAAATCTAAGTATTCATGAAATTGATACAGAAATGTAAAGTTTTACATATTAAACCAAACATACTTGGGGCATGATCTAGTTATATTTTTGCAATCAAATGTTACAATATTTTTTAAAAATAATTTCAACCTTATTTTATTTTACAAACATATTATAAAACCTTGGCAGCTTACAATTTCCCACCTCTACTCTCCCTTCTTCTCTCCTCAGCTTCTAAACCAGAAAGTTCATCGTCTATTTCATAGACCAAAAAAATACCTAAAACACTTTTATTGTTGCTGTGAGTATTAGCTTTCAAGTTGTAGCTGCACACACATTTATAGTGTGCCTCAGAGTTAGATTACATGACCTGTTTAGTTAACTCTAGAGATGCCAGTTTAAGCACAAGACACATGCAGACATTTACTGTTTCTTGATGAGTGTACAAATAGCAGAACTTTATTTTCAGAATTTGCAATTCAACTCTCCAATTGATTTTTTGTTCCAATAAAACTTCATCATCTTTACATACAAAGCAAAAGGTTTCTGTGGTCTTAAGAGTTACTTGATCAATCTAGATATAAGTTTAATAAAGTAAAAATTGAGACTAGATAGTACTGACCTAAAAATAAATCTTAAAACACTTTATCTGGAAAGAAAACAATTGTCCACATTGCTCCAGTGTTAAGGAAACCATTAACAAAAGTGTTCAAATTAATCCTATATACACATAAAATGAAAGATGAGAAGGAAAGAAGCAATTTCTAAACCAATAGTAAATAAGCTAATTAAATTTCCTCTCCTACCCAAAAAAGGTATATAGGAATCAGCCAGATGCAATAGCTCGTGCCTGTAATTCCAGCTACTTTTGGGAAGATCACTTGAGCCCAGGAATTCGAGGCTGCAGTGAGCTATAATCGCACCACTGCACCCTAGCCTGGGCAACAGAGCGAGACCCTGTCTCTAAAAACAAACAAACAAATGACAACAACAACAAAAAAAAAAACAAAGAAAAAGAAAAGAAAGTTTAGGAATCAGCAAGATCCTCACCCTTTGTCAAACTGCAAAATTAGGTATTCTGCTCCCAACTGTATAACACTCTGGAAAACTCCACCAAAATCTTCCTTTTTTTCTTAGCCCACCAAGTGTTGTTCTTAACTACCAATATTTTCAATCTTACATTTTCAATCTTACCATAGATATGTTTAGAGCTTTATTAAAAATTGAAACATACATTTTAAACATTTGAAATTTAACATATCAGCTGTAAGGAGAAAAAAAGACTAACACTTATATTTGAAAAGTATTTTCACACATATCTCATACATTCCTTTGAAGAAGGTATCGGAATTTTCATTTAACGAGGAAAGAAACTATGGCTTAGAGAGAGAGTAGATGACATGCGCAAAGTCAGCTACAAGGGGATAAATCTGGAACTAGAACCCCAAGCTCTTAGTTTACCAAACACATTTTCATTCACTTCTTTAACTGAAGGATCAGGTTAACAGATCACCTTATTATTGAATCCCAATGTAATACTACATCTGATCTACTATTTTTAAGACAAAAGGAAATAGAGCTGACATACAATCACTGAGCATGCATCACAAAACCAGATGAAACTATAACATTTTAATAAGCAGCAAAAAATGTTAATTACTTTGCAGCCACTACACAGTTGAGTGTAATTTCCATGTTTAAAAATTTTTAAATCTGTATTTAACCAAAAGAAATTTCTTAAACTTAGCTAATTTGGAATTTAACATGATTCTGTTTCTTGAAAGGTTTTAAGGACCACGTGTATATTTGAAAAAATAATGTGATTATTAACTTCTATTACATTTTTATTTAAATGCCTACTGTCTGAAGGGTTAAAAAAAAACTTTGCAATTTTGTTGTTTCCTGTAGATTAATGGTTAGATGAGCAAACGTTTTTACTCACACCACCCCCTACTGGTAGCTCAAGAGAAAAACTTTCTAATGTAACATCAAGGGAGATTTTATTTTTTAAGTGTGGTCCCTCACCATCTGCATACAAATTCTCTGGAAAGCTTGTTAAAAATACAACTTCCCTACTCTGCACAATATCTACAGATATTTTGAATTCGGTTATCCTTGGTTAAGACCTTAAACTTTACATTTTTAACAAGTTCCCCAACAAACAAGTTGAGAATCACTGGTTTGGTTATTAATAGTAATACCAACAGCTTACTTTCAAAGCACGATAACCCTGTGAAATGATGGGAAGGTATTATTATGCCTGCTTTATAAATGGTGACTGAGGCTCAAAACGGCTTTAATAATTTACCTCAGGTCACATGCAAAAGGTAGCAAAACCACCAATGTTTTCTTATTCCTAGTGTTATGTATCCTTAAGAGGAAAGAATAATAAAATTTTTGATCCTTAAAATTCAAGTAATCATTTCTTTTAGATACAGCTTATGTAAGCAATACATGCTGTAACTTCTTAACCCTCACTTAGAGAGTCTGTAGAAATGCCTATGCCCAAGCCCAACTCTTTTTTTTTTTTTTTAAACTCCCAGCTGATTATAATATAAACCCCACCAGTGCTAAGAACCACTTAGGTCAGTGATGCTCAGCCTTTAATATGCCAGAATCACCTAGAAGACAAAGACTACTGGACCTCATGCCCAGAGTTTCTAACTGAATAAATGTGAGAGGGCCTGAGAATCTGTACTTTTAATAGGTTCCAGGTCGTGATGATGCTGGTCTTGGGACTACACTTTGAGAACCACTACATAAGCATATTGGTTAGTGGTTCTGAACCTTGTCTACACATCAGAATCGCCTACAGAAAATTTTAAACTCTTGAGAGCCAGGCACACCCCAGACCAATTATGTTACAATCTTTGGACTGGAGCTGCAGGCATCGATATTTTTTAAAGCTCCTAAAATTAAAAAATTTCTCTACAGCAGAGAGCCATTAATATGCTAATAGAAGAAAGAGAGAAGTAACAAATAAATGAAACTTTAAAATTAATAGCATTTACCTCTGAATTCCTTCAAGAATATCCTTCACAGCTGCCATTAACTTTTGAAGATAAACAAATGCTTCTTCAAATGAAGCTATTTTTGATGTAGTCAGAGCTGAATTTGAGCCCAATCTTTGAAACACATCCATGCTAAAATAGTGAAAAAGAAAAGATACTCATAGGTACACATGTATTTTTAATGTAATTCAAGTATTTCCATTGCCAATATATAAAATAAAGTAACATTTTTTATAAATCATCTCTCATAACGCTGATCTATTTAAATTAGAAATAAAAGATAGTGATATTTGAAAGTCTGGACTAACATTCATGCAAAGGATCTAGGTCAGACACTACATAGGTCTAATCTAAAGTATCATGTAAAAGCTCTGTTATTTTGTAAAAGCTATGTTCATTCATAGAATGAATAATATTTCATTCTAAGAGTTTGTAAGAGATAAAGGGGAAGGTAATACTATCAATCTACATTCGTCAGTACTCAAGAAGGTAAGTATAAAAAAAAATTAGATATCAGATTAAGTGTCTGTTGAAACTGGAAGTTTATCATAGTAATTCCACTTCTAGAAATCTATTATAAATTAATAACAGTTATTCACAATCAGGCAACAATTAGTAACACCCCAAATGTCCAACAATATAAAAAGTGTTAAGTAAATTAGACACTTGATGAAATACCAAACTATTAAAATGATGCTTATACCATCTATGGAACAGAAAAATTAAGGTATAAAAAATGTACTTATATAACATAATAACAACCATGTAAAAAAAAAATACTGTAATGGTGTTGAATAGTTTCCACCCAAAATTTGTGTTTATCCAGAATCTCAGGATGTGATCTTATTTGAAATAGTCTTTGCAGATGTAATCAGTTAAGTTCAAATGAAGTCACACTGGATTAGAGCGGGCCCTACTCTATGTGAAGACAAATGCAGAGATTGAAGTGGTACATGTACAAGGCAAGGATTGCTGGCAACCACCAGAAGAAAGGAGAAAGGCATAGAACAGATTCTCTCTCTTAGAACATCCAGAAGAAGCAAGCCTGCAGACACATGGATTTCAGATGTTTGGCCTCCAGAACTGTAAGCAAATAAATTTCTATTTTGGGACACCAACATTGTGGTAATTTGTTATGGCAGTCCTAGGAAACTCATACAGGTGCCTAAAAACAAAGGTAGGTGTACTTTATTAACAATGTTAACTGTGGTTAGTTAGTAGCACTCAAGGGAATTTTCTCCTCTACTTTACATTATTTTCCAAAGTATTATTTTTATGATTGTGGTAAAATACACATAACATAAAATTGACCATTTTGGCCATTTTAAAGTGTATAATTCAGTGCCATTTAGTACATTCACAATATTGTGTAACCATCACCACTATCTAGTTACAGATCATTTTCATCACCCCAAAAGCAAACCCTACATCCATTAAGCGGTTACTCCCTATTCCCCCACCACCACCCCATCCCCAACAAACCCTACAACCACTAACCTGTTTTCTACCTCTATGAATTTGCCTAATCTGAATATTTGTGTGTACATTTATTTTTAAAATAAAAACCATGAACTTATTTTATTTAAAAAATATTTAACTTTTTAAGATTTTTCTACATTTAAAGCCTACTCATCATAGAAAATTTGAAAAATATAGGAATGTAAGAAGAGAATATGTAGTATCAATAGTACACCATCCAGAGATAAGCATTATTAATATTCATGAGTTCTTTCTTCATCTTTTTCTGGGTACACATGTAAATTGTGGGGGTGAGGAGAGCTTGAGAGAGAAAATAGAAAACATCTTCCAGGAAAGTTATCAGTAAATCAAAATCTACATGCTAGATATTATTATTCCAAACACCTCCATTACAGTTTTCATATAGAATTATAACAGTGTAGGTAAAAGGACGAGGGCACTGAAAAGTCCTCCAGGATTTATCCTAAATGACAGAATGTGGGAGAAATGCAAGAGACAATGATGAGAATAGCCACAGCAGTCATAGGATTGGCAGGAACAATCTACTGCTATAGGTACTATTACTTTTGGTCCTGTCACTTGAGATAGTATCAGCAAATCCTGTTGGCTCTACCTTTAAAATATATCCAGCATTTGACCAGTTTTTACCATCTCTATCACAGTCAGTCATCATCATCTTCCACTTGGATTATCACAGAAGACACCTAACTGGACTTCCGGCCTCACCCTCACCACTTCAGTCCATTTTCAATATGGTAGAGCAATCTTTTTAAAAATAAACCTTATCTTGTCATTTCTTTGCTTAAAATTGTGCCATACCTTTTACTAATAGTAAAAGCCCTAAATTCTTACAATGGCCAACAAGGCCTGACACCATCAGCACACTTACCCTCCCCACTTTATCTCCTCCTACTTTGCTTCTTGTTCTAGCCACACTGGTCTCCCTTCAGTTGGCTGAAATTACTAGACATGTTCCTTCGAAGTCTTCAAAGTCTTTGTAAATTCGGTTCCTCTGTCTGGAATGCTTTTCCTGTAAATATCTATACTTCTCCAGGACTCAGCACGAATGTCATTTTTTTAAATGACGGTTTTTTTGAACACTCTCTAAATCATTAACTCCTGCTCCTCCCTCAAACATGTTACTATTAGGTTGGTGCAAAAGTAATTGCGGTTTTTAGCACTGTTGAAATTTGCTGTTTGACAATGGAATACATTCTTAAATAAAATGATACTTTATACATCATTTTAATGTGCATTTCTTACTTTATGTTTTTTTTGCTAATGACTTATTACTTGCTGTTTATTTTATATTTATTTTAGACTACGGAAATGATGTTGAGCAATTTTCTTATTCGAGTTCAAAATGGGTTGTAAAACAGCGAAGACAACGCGCGACATCAATAACACATTTGGCCCAGGAACTGCCTATGAATGTACAGTGCAGTGGTGATTCAAGAAGTTTTGCAAAGGAGACGAGAGCCTTGAAGATGAGGAGTGCAGTGGCTGAGGCAATGAGAAGTTGACAATGACCAATTGAGAACAATCAATGAAGTGATCCTCTTACAACTACACGTCTTCGGGCCATATTCACCTGACCTCCTGCCAACCGACTACCACTTCTTCAAGCATCTGGACAACTTTTTGCAGGGAAAACACTTCCACAACCAGCAGGATACAGAAAATGATTTCAAGAGTTTGTCGAATCCTGAAGCATGGATTTTTACACTACAGGAATAAACAAATTTATTTCTTGTTGGCAAAAATGATTGTAATGGTTCCTATTCTGATTAATAAAGATGTGTTTGAGCCTAGTTATAATGATTTAAAATTCACAGTCCAAAACTGCAATTACTTTTGCACCAACCTAATATTCATCTTATCTTTCCTTTCCTCTTAAAACTTCATGATCATATGACATACTACTAAGTGCCTGAAAGCATGAAAAAATACAATAAATACACCATTTTCCCTTGATTCTAGTATTTTTTAGACACTCTGTAATGTATTAACTATTAGATCCATGCCTAAAATTTAGAAGTACTTCACTTGAAAATGTATCTTAAGGTTGAAGAAAAATATATTGAGCATGTTACTTTTTAAAAGTAACTAACATACCATATAAAGATATTCACTCTGGGTTTCCAGACTTTTTGATAGCCTGCTTATATTTTATTTGCCCAACTCTTACCATTAGAATGCAGATAAATATTTTTGCCTATTTTTCTCATTGATATTTATGTTCTCAGTACCTAGATTGTGCCTGGCACATAGCAGATGATCAGTACATGTTTGATCAATAGATGAATGAAATGAAAGAATGAATAATTGACTCAAATGTACCTTTGCGGTTGCTCTTACCTTTGAGATTCTGCTCTGGCATGTCTTAAACCTTATTTAAATGATTTTGATTTTAGTTCTCGTGCAGTAAGTTTGAAACACACACTCTTTGTATAAACTTATTACCTATCTATACATCTAGATGTCTGTACTTAAATATACATGTGTTCAAAATCATCTGGGCTAAATCAAAAAATGGATGTAGGTATAATGGATGGCCTACATGCTAATTCACTTAGGAGTTGGCTGAAAGCAATCTTCATGGACTGGTAAGCTGGTTTTCCCTGGATTCCACAACTTACAGCAAATACATAAAATATGGCTACAAAACAGTCACAATAGGGATGAAGAATATATACAAAGATCCTATGGACACCATGGCTGTTCTGATAATTAAATCTGTGAAGTCAGAAATGAGAAATGATTGTACTATTTACAGTATACTTCGATCTTTCTTTGTTCATCATTAAAAGGTTCCTCCCACCTCCACCTCCCAAAGTGCTGGGATTACAGGCATGAATCACCACACCCAGCAGACAATCTAGTACATTAGTAACCCAAACACTAACTATTCAATGAGTAACAGTAATAGAGTCATGCGTCACTTAATGACAAGGATACATTCTGAGAAATGCAGTTAAGCAATTCTGTCATTGTGTGAACATCACAGAGTGTACTTACACAAACCTATGTGGCACCTACTACACACCTAAGCTATAAGGTATAGCTTATTGCCCCTAGGCTACAAACCGGTACAGCATGGTACTATACTAAACACTGTAGGCCACTGTAACACAATGCTAAGTATCTGTGTATCTAAATATATCTAAATACAGAAAAGGTACAGCAAAAATATGATATTATAATCTTATGGGATCACTGTCGTATATGTGGTCCATTGTTGACTGAAACATCATCATGTGGCACGTAACTATAATGGAAAACCCTAAAAAAAAGACAAACATTTAGCTAGACTATGAAAAGAGAAGATTCAAATAAAATCACAGATGAAAAAAGAGTCATTACAACTGATACCACAGAAATACAAAGGGCCATAGAGACTATTAGGAACAATTATTCACCAGCAAATCTAATAACAAAGAAGAAATGGATAAATTCCTAGACACATACAACCTACCAAAAATAAATCATGAAAAAGTAGAGAACCTAAAAAGACCAATAACAAGTAACAAGACTGAAGCAGTAGTAGACTCTCCCATCAAAGAAAGCTCAAGACCTGATGGCTTCATTGCTGAATTCTACCAAACATTTAAAGAAGAACTAATATCGATTCTCCTCAAATTATTCCAGAAAATTTAAGAGGAGGGAATACTTCCAAACTCATTTTATCAGGCCAGCATTATCCTGACTCCAAAACTAAACAAGGACACAACAACAAAAAACCACAGGCCAATATCCCTGATAAATATAAGTGCAAAAATTCTCAACAAGATACTAGCAAACCAAATTCAAAAATCATTCACTATGATCAAGTGGGATTCAACCCAGGGATGCAAGGATAGTTCAACTTACCGCAAATCAATAAATGTGATACACCACATTAACAGAAAGAAAGACAAAGACATAATCATTTCAATAGATGCCGAAAAAGCATTTAACAAAATTCAATATCCCTTCATGATAAAAACTCTCAACAAATTAGGTATAGAAGGTATGTGTCTCAACACAGTAGAGGCAATATATGACAAACCCACAACTAACATCATACTGAAAGGGGAAATGCTGAAAGCTTTTCCTCTAAGATCAAGAACAAGACAAGGATGACCACTTTCACCACTTCTATTTAACACAGTACTGGAAGTTCTAGCCAGAGTGATTAGTAAAGAAAAAGAAAGAAAAGAAATCCAAATTGGGAAGAAGGAAGTCAAATTGTCCCTGTTTGCAGACAACATGATTTTATACATAGAAAACCCTAAAACTCCACCAAAAATCTATTAGAACTAATAAACGAATTCAATAAAGTTGCAGGATGCAAAATCAACACACAAAAATCAGCAGCATTTCTATATGCCAATAACAAAATATCTGAAAAAGAAATAAAGAAAGCAATTCCATTTATAATAGCTACAAAAAAAGTAAGACACCTAGGAATAAACTTAACCAAGGAGATGAAAGATCTCTATACTGAAAACTATAAAACATTAATGAAAAAAACTGAAGAGGACACAATATATGGAAAGATATCCCATATTTATGGAATGGAAGAATTAATATTGTTAAAATGATCATACTGCCCAAAGTGATCTACAGATTTAATGCAATCTCTATCAAAATACCAATGACACTCTTCACAAATATAGAAAAAAAAAAATCCAAAAATCCATATGGAACCATAAAAGACCCCAACAGCCAAAGCAATTCTGAGCAAAAAGGAACAAAGCTGGAGGCATCACATATAAAAATATACTACAAAGATATAGTAACCAAAACAGTACGGTGCTGGCATAAAACAGATGCATAGACCAATGGAACAGAATGGGGAGCCCAGAAAGAAATTAACACACCTATAGCCAATTGATTTTTGACAGAGGTGCCAAGAACACACCTTGGGGAAAAGACAGTCTCTCTTCAATAAGTGAAGCTGGGAAAATTGGATATCCACATGCAGAAGAATGGCACTAGATCCATATCTCTAACCATATACCAAAAAAGTCAACTCAAAATGGATAAAAGACTTCAATGTAAAACCTGAAAATATGAAACTAGTAGAAGAAAACATAGGGGAAACACTGCATGACAATGGCATGGGCAAAAATTGTTTTAATAAGACCTCCAAATCATAGGCGACAAAACCAAAAATAGAAAAATGGGATTACATCAAACTAAAAAGCTTTTGCACAGCAAAAGAAACAATTAAGAATGAAAAGACAATCTATAAAATGGAAGAAAATATCTGCAAACTAAACAGCTGACAAGGGGTTAATATTCAGAATATATAAGGAACTTAACAGTGAAAACAACAAATAACCTGATTAAGAATGGGCAAAAGAACTTAATAAATAAAGATTTTCAAAAGAAGAAATACAAATGGCCAAGAAATATATGAAAAAATGCAAATCAAAACCACAATGAGATACCACCTCACTCCATTTAGAATGGCTATTATCAAAAAGACAAAAGAAAACAAGTGTTGGTGAGGATGTAGAGAAAAGGGAACACTTACACACTGTTGGCAGGATTGTGAATTAATACAGCCATTAGAGTAAACAGTATGGAGGTTCCTCAAAAAATTAAAAATAGAACTACCATATGATCTAGCAATCCCACTATTGGGGGGTATATAACCAAAGGAAATGAAATCAGTACGTCAAAAAGATATTTACACTCCCGTGTTTATTACAGCATTATTTACAATAGCCAAGATATGAAATCAATCTAAGTGTCCATCAACAGATGAATGGATAAAGAAAATGTAATATATATACAACGGAATACTTTTCAGCCATAAAAAAGAATGAAATCCTGTCATTTTTGACAAGATGGATGAACCTAAAGGACATGTTAAGTGAAATAAACCAAACACACAAACACCACAATACTGTATAATCTCATTCATGTGGAATCCTAAAAAAAAAACAAAAACTTGATCTCACAGAAGCTGAGAATAGAACATCGGTTACCAGAGACTGAGAAGGGAATGGGGGAGGGAAGAATGGAGAGAGGTTGGTCAACAAGCACAAAGTTATAATCTTAATTGAAAATAAGTTCTGGTGTTTTATTGCATAGTAGGGTGACTACGGTTAACAGTAACGTATCACACATTACAAAATGGCTAGGAGAGACTTTTGAATGTGCTCACCACAAAGAAATGATAAATGCATGAGATGATGGATACACTAACTACCCTGATTTGATCATTTTACAACATACATGTATATCAAAATGTCAAACAGTACCCCTAAATATGTACAATTATAATGTCAATTTTAAAAAATATTAATACCTGTTCTGATATATTATAATCCAAACATTCTCTAGGATAGACCAGATTTCTTGATGTCTGTTGGGTTGGGGAAGATGAGAACCCGAGAAAACAGTGATTTCTTGGTTATGAGACTTCACTGAAGAAGTATCTTCCTGCTTTTTATTCACTGTGTTTTCTGAAGAATTTGGCTTACATTTTGTCTTGACCTAAGGAAATAAGATTACATAAAATGCAGCTAGTTCTTCATTAGTAAATGAGAAAAACGGAATGCCAATTGTGCTTACAAACGTTCTAGCTTTTTAGGAAGTGCACACTACTCTTTTTCTCTTACTATGTACAGAATGTTCCCAGAAAAGCATCAGAACTAGAAAAGATATTTTCCTTTTCCATCTAAATCAAACAGTATCTCCAATCTATTTTAGTAACTTTCTTGGCTAACATGATAATGTCAATCTAAGAATGCTGTTTGAAGAATTCTACAGATACGGTATTGAACTAGATAACGACACCTAGAATATAAAGATAAATAGGTGTAGTCAAGCCTCGAAGCACCTTAGAATCCAGTAAAAAAAAAAAAAAAAAATATATATATATATATATATATATATATATATATAGACACACACACACATATACATATAAAGGACTAGAAAGGGCTGTTTAAGAAAATTAAGACAGAATTTAAACTTTATGTTATGGGCAACGGTGAACCACTAAAAGTTTCTAATTTAGGCAGATATACTCAGAACTGCATTCTTAAGAAAAAACTGAACAGAGGAAAAAGTGGAGGCAAGAAGACTAGATTATTTAGAAGGCTACTGCATAATCCAGGAAAAGAGTCCTGAGAACTTGAATTAGGTACAAAAACGCAGTCGAATGAAAAGGAAAAATAATGCAAAACAGTGTTTTAAAAGACTTGGCCAAAAACTAGATTCAGAGAGTGAGGTAGACCCTAAGATTTTTTTAATTTAGATGCCTAGAAGAATAATGATACAAATAATATAAACTTACAGTGGCCATAAATCAGAAATGTGTGTGTGTTTTAAATAGATTGAACCTTCTTGATTACTTCTCCAGAGGAATGTACAGATATAGTTTTACTTACTAAAAGTCAAACATATAAATACTTTGAAGCAACGAATCTCAGATACATATGCAGGAGGTGATGGAAATGCTACCGAATATGCCACATTTTAAATAGCACATTAAACTATGCATTGCTGATGAGGGACAATACACTGAATATATCACATATTATAATGTAATACCAACAAACTATTTAATGTATATTTGTCTATGTTTCCAAACTTTATGGCCTCCTGTTGTAAAGCCAAGAGGAAAAGGCTGCTTGCAAATAAGAAAAAGAGGAGGAATAGAACACAAGTTTGTTTTTTAGGTATATATTGACTTTGAGGTATAAAAAGATACCTAGGTAAAGATATCTAGCAGGTAATTGGATATGAAGGTCTGCAGCTTAAAAAATACAGTTGAGAGTCATTCTCACGAAGACAAGCCTTAGAAGTAGATGAGATTGTTGGAGGAGAATACAGCAAAAAAGAAGGTAAAGTGTCGACAAACTGAAGGAGGAAAGGTCAGACTTAGCAAAAATGAGATGGGGAAGAATGAGAAGTATACAATACCAACAGAAGCCAAGGGAGACAGGTTTCGGGAAAGAGGATAGACAACATCAAGTGCTGAAGAAAGGCTAAGAAGGTGGAAGAAAGAGAAAAGGGTGAACTTGATAGTCAGAAAGCAAATGACAACCCACAGTTTCTTCTGGTTGTGTAAAGAGAAGTCTACTTGTAAAGGATTAAGAAATAAGTGAGTGAAAAAAATATAACAAAGGTTATTGATTGCTTTTTTAAGGAGTGTGGCAGTTGATGGAAGAAGACTGCAGTAAACAGCATGGCCGGTGAAAAGTACTATACTTAAGAATAGAAGAGTTCTGAGTATATTTTAAAGCAGAGTAAAAGATATGTACTATTGATTCAAATGATTTTTTAAAAATATCACCTTGGGGAAAAAATATTAACTTAGGTTTTAAAAAAGTACCTAATAGAATGGGAAAAAAACGTTAACTATAAGTTTAAAAACTTGGTTTTTTGGTGTTGGCTCTCTGTGAACTTAAATAAAATCACTCCATTTCTCTAGGCTTAAATTCACTTGTCGATAAAAAGATTATTTCAGAGGCTAGCTTCGTGGGTTGCTTAGTACCATGTTTATTAAATTTTAAAGAAATGAAATTTCCAATACTATCAGTAATAACAGTTAATATTTATTGAGCATGTTATGTACTTTTAAAGAATTTTACATTATCTCATGTAATCCTAACAATTACCTAACGAAACAGATACTATAATGATCCACATTTTATAATGAGGAAACTAAGGAACAGAAAGGTTAAGTAACTCATCCAAGGTCACATAGATGGTGAAAGGCATGAACAAGATTTGACCTTCAGCAATCTGACTACGAATGAAGTTATGGTCTCTCTACAACTGTAAAAGTAAATATTACCTTTCTCTATCAAGAAGAAAAAAGAAAAAGATGATTCTTCCCATTTTTGCCTGTTTACATTAAATTCTGAACTTAATAAACACACATAAACGAAAAGACATTTTATCCTGAGATAATTTTTTTAAATCACCACATACAACTAAAATAAAGACCAGCACCTACCTAATGCCTCTTTTCTTCAGCTCTTAAATACCAGTGTATATACTATAAATACACAAATGGATTTCTTTATCAAACACATAGCACATACTATGCACTAGGTATTATAGTCTCTACAAATATTAACTTGTTTAATTCTCTTGACAATTCTGGAGCCAGAATTATTATTACACTCATTTTACAAAACAGAGAATTAACGTTTTGAGGCTTAAATAATTATAGGTTAAAAACACCACAAGTTAGGATCCTGAAGCACATGAGTCTAAACCTCATTAAAAAGGCTGATCTCAATTATTCTGCCATTTTAGTAGAGAGAGAGTCCTCTTTTTTTGGTGGTCGGAAGGCTTATAAAACAAAAATGTGGCTGGGTGTAGTTGTCCATGCCTATAATCCCAGCACTTTGGGAGGCTGAGGCAGGAGGATTGCTTGACGCCAGGAGTTCAAGACCAGCCTGGCAACATAGAGAGACCCCATTTCTACAACAGAATAAAAATAAATTGGCCGGGCGTGATGGTACGCGCCTGTAGTCCCACCTACTCAGGTGGCTAAGACAGGAGGATTGCTTGAGACCAAGAATTCAAGGATGCAGTGAGCTATGATGACACCACTGCACTCCAGCCTGGGCAACAGAGTGAGAACCTGTCTCAAAAAAAAAAAAAAAAATGTACATATTCTTTTCCTATTTCTACTCTACTTACATAAAAATCCAGAAAATGGTAACAGTTTATCTTTCCATTTTAGTTTCTCAGAAGGCTCTCAGAAGAAAACAAATAATGAATATCTCTCTTTTCCTGTTTTTCTACACTTGATAAATTAAGATTAGGTGGATTTTTTGACAGTTACTATATCGAGATATGCTTTCTTTAGAGGTGCTCTATTATTGCTCAAGTTACTGAGACATGACTAAGTATTTAAGACATATATCAAATCAAATGCATTCTACAAAACAACTCCTGTTAAAAGTGTATTATAAAGGACTAAGGTAAATCACAACACTCCTGGCTTACTTAGACAATGAATTGTTTCTAACATGAAAATAAAGGCACAACCCTTCAGAGCTCTAATCCTGGAAACAACACAGGCCATTTCAAGTAATCACACTAATGGCGAATGTTGAGGGAACTGCACTTAGAAGGATGCTAGATTCTTTGCTACTCAGCTTCATGAAACTCTTGCTAACATAGCAACTGAAAACTTAAGATCCAGGAATAAATAATTTACTAAATAACAATTCAATGGTTTTAAATATGCAGTGGGCAACATACACATACCAGGCATACCATTATCTGATAAATAACACTATTTAATAACACATTTTCATGGTACCTTCAATCTCTAGGTTTCTAATTGATGAAAAGAGTTAAAACTTGACATTATTGTTTTTAACCTCAATCAATCCTAAATTTTGTTTTATTCTCAATAATCTTAATTCAAAGAATGTTAAGCCTTTAAGTATCCTGAACTCTCCATTTTATTCACTACATTTGTTTCACTGAAGATATGACTTAGGACTCAATTCTGTTATGGGAAAGGATAACATATCTTTCCAAACACAATTGAAGAACGATATTCAAGCTGCAACCCCCTAAATCTGTAGGTCCATTCTTTCCAATTGGTAGTTCTAAAAATCACACTTGCCATAAAAAATAAAACTAATAATGTTTTGGTCATCTTAAACCAAAAGATCATTTCACCCCTTAAATCAATTCTTTCCTCAAGAATTATCACATATTTCCATTTAGTTTATATAATAAAAAAAAGATGTTTCTTTTACTCCATGAGATATACTCTTCTTAGCAAGTAAGTTCTTTCCTCACCAGCTATGACTAAGATTAGTATCATCTAACCCTTTGATTACTGCATAGGCAGTGGGCCTATCTGACCATGAAAAATCAATGAGAAAAACCTGGCCAATTCAGTTACTCAGAGAAAAAAAGAGAACATGACATCTATATTGAATATAAGTTCCATTAATACCTCCTCTAGTAACCGTGATATTGAGGTTTTTTTGAACTGTTTCGGATACATAAAACTCCCAGATTTTTCTAGGTTTGAAATTAGAAAACTGTAGAAATACAGTATTACTGGAGACAAAATTTACATAGTTAAGCTTAAAAGGGGTAAAAAGGCATTAGTGTTAGGGCAGTTGCATAAGAATCATATGAGCAGACTTGTTAAAAAAAAATTGGAGGGGAGGGAGGGGAGCAAAAAATTCATAGGTCGACTGGTGAAGTTTGAATAAGATCCACGGTAACTATTATATCAATGTTAATTTCCTGATTAATTACACCACAATTACATGAGATATCCTTATTTTTTAGGAAATACATATGGAAATATTCAGGGGAAAAGGGGCATCATATCTGCAACATACTCTCAAATAGCTCAGAAAAAAATGTGGATAGGTAGATAGGTAGGTAGGTAATTAGGCAGCTAGATAGATAAGGAAAACAATAAAGCAAATGTGATAAAATGTTAACATTTGGGGAATCAAGATAAAGGAAATAAACAGGAATTCTATGTACTACTTTTACAACTTTTTCATAAGTTTGAAATTACTTCAAAATAAAAAGTAAAACAAGAACAATAACATTACTGGGCACCACTGCCAAAAATTTGATTTAGTAAGGCTTGAAAGAGTCTTGGCATCTTCATGTTTAAAAAAATTTCCTAAGTGCTTCTGATGCATGTGCGATTCCCTGGCCTAGAGCACTGGAAAGGAGTAGTCAAATAACGCCTAGCTTTCTTCTATCCATACATGAAACAACATAAAATACCAACAAGCAGTGCAAAAATGCTTCCATAAAAGGATGTGTGTTTTATAACTTGTGATAAGACTTGCTTAGTCTCCATTCAATTCACTTAATATTTTCTTAATACCTTTAGTATGTAAGAATAAGTTAGAATTAAATTATCACTTACCTATTGTTGTCTGCTAATCACATTTTTAGAACATATGTAATTAGCTACTCTAAATGGCATTACAAAAGTATCTTACCTCTGCAAATGTTTGGAGCAGTTTGTTTACTTGAGCAAAGGCCTGTGGAAGAATACCATCATAATTTGACCTTGTACTGAAAGCATGTAACAAATTTTTAGAATCTTGTAGCAGGAATTTTACTGTTATAAAATCCACCGTATTATTAGCTAGTAAAAGAAAGTTAAGAAAGAAAAATATGTAACAATGAGTATACAACATACCAATGTTTTTGGAACACTAATACTAATTTTGAAATTTAAGAAGAGCACACATTTACACCTACATAACACTCCTAACTTATCCCTTTGGTGTACAAAGCAACAATTAAACAGATTTAGTTATAGACAAAGTTCTTCCACAGTTGATTCTGGTATTCTGCATTCAGATACCAGGAGTTCCCTCAACATGGTCAACTTCAAATTGAAAGTAAAGTGAAACAATATTACACTCTTCAGGAAAGAGAGATTATCACCAAACAAACAAGTCAAACCACAGATTTTCAAAGATGAGGTTGTTTCACATACAGATGAGGGTGTTTCACATTACTATGGAGGCATCAGAAGGGTTACCCTTTAGTAAGCATGTAAATTATATGTGGTACCTCTCATAATCAACTCAGTTATCATGTAGTGATTCACCTTCAATTCCATTACATGAACTGTAACATTAGATTTATTGAAAAAAAGGTGTTATCTCTGTGTGTACAACAAAACTTCAGCAAAAAATAATCAGGGCAACAGTGAGAAGCAGGAGAAGCCTGGAAATTTTTTCTCCTATGAATTAAGGTGAGAAAATCCACAAGTAATAATTTAAACATATAACAATTTTCTCTCAAGGTACTAAAATCATTTATATTAAATTCTCACATTGGTTAGGAAAGATCATCATCTTTCATTTCAGAGATTTAAAAAGTCATAACAATGAAATTAAGTAACTTTCTAATGCCACAAAACTCAGAACAGAAAAAATTCTTTCCATTATTAAGGCAGAATGCTATGTAACAGTTTTCAAAATAACCATATTACAATGCATTTGCTTTGTTTTTGTTTTACTGTTCAGTTTCAGAGATTCTATTATATTCTGAAATATTAGCATGGTTGTTCACTAGTACTATGAGTTAAAAAATAAAGAGGTCCTCTGTATCACACAACAAGCACTTGCTTGTAAAATCCTGAAGGGTCATATGAAATTTTAAAAGTATGTTTTAATAATTAATTCCACAATATTCAGAAACTCTAATCTAATGTGATGATTATAGCCAAGCCAAGCTGCCTTCCCCTTTATCCAAAAAAAGAAAGAAAAAAGCCAGTATTCCTTGCAGGAATATTTTACTTCTTTTTAAAGTCAATGACTAGTTTAAATTCCTGTGGGAAAAGAGAGATGAGAGATGCAAGATGCTACACACAGGACAGACTGTGGATTTGATGAACCTAGTAAATCTCCTGAGGAAGATATAACTGGGCACCATTTCTTTTAAGGGTGCTTCACCAACGTAGGCTATGTCTAGTAGGGCTTATATCCTTGAATTCGCCATTTGATTTCTGTCTTACAAAAATTCTTTATGAAGATTATGGGGAAAGGGAAAATAACAATGATGAAATCAGTACACAGACATAACCAAAAAAGGAATTTACATGGATAAAATAGTTTAATGCTTACAAAGGGCAATAATTAAAGTTAATAAGGATAACAAAGTCAAAAAATTATGAGTCATTTTTCACACGATTTTCTATGACTTGATCTAAGGATACATGTTTGGCATACTGAAGTTAAACACATGTAATTCAACAGCTGAGGATACTATTAAAAGACAGTAAATAAAATCACAAACTATGATTTTTCTAATTCAAAATTAGCTTAGACGTACTTTTATTAATATAATCCCATCACACATTCTTCGTAAGTCACTAAACATCAGGCATCAAATTCTTCTAGATCGAGGACCAATAAACTATGCACACAATGATTGTAAAAATGATTTTGTAGCAGAAGGTACAGTTAGCACATCTTCACTTCTCTCCCTATTGCTTGTTAGAGCTGCCACCTATCACCTCTCAGCTGCATGTAAGAACACGAACTCCCTATCCCTAGAAAAACAAATAAATGGAAGATGGCAACTAGATACCCCATTTTTTTAAACTAACCTTGTTCAAGATTGCACATAATTTATGGACTTTCTCTTTTAAAAGAATCAACTAAATTATGCCCATAATAAAAAATATGAAAAATGTTTCCACATGTTTTATAAAATTGTTTTGAAGATATGTCCAATATGTTGTTCCATGCCTCTTATATAGTAATACCCTTAATAAACAACTTCTACAATTAAAGGAAACGCTAGGAAAACACCTCTCCTTAAAAAATTAGTAACTTTTAGAAATAGATATTTATCTAACATCTACCATGGATAAGATGTAAGGCACTGACTAGGTGCTTTAAATGCCCTAGAAGGAATTTTTGTTAATTTATTTTATTTATGATTGATAATAATTGTACATGTTTATGGAGTGCATTGTGATGTTTCAATACATGTATAAATTGTATAATGATTAAATCATATGATTAGCACAACCATTACCTTAAACAGTTATCATTTCTTTGCAATAAGAACATTCAAAAACCTCTCTTCCAGCTATTTTGAAATATGGAATACATAATTGTTAACTCTAGTCATCTTACTATGCAATAGTATACCAGAACTTATTCCTCCTATCTCGCTGTAGCTTTGCACCCATCCTCTCACGATCCTCCTATCCCTCCCTTCCCCAACCTCTGGTAACCACTATTCTACTCTCTCCTTCTATGAGGACAACTCATTTTTAAAGAGTTTACACTTCAGGGAAAAGACAGAGAATGAGGTACACCTATCATAAAATACGCCTTTTTTGTCTTAGCCTTCAGGAAGCTTAGTGTTAAAATCTGTGCTCGAGTGTTGCAATAATTGTCTGCATATGTTTTATGGTATACATCTTATTATTTATTACCTGGATTTTGTGCCTTTAAATCTAATATAATGGCCCTCTTGTACTCAGGTTATTTGTTATAAGCCACCACAGTAATTTTTCAGAAACAGACTACATATAACTAACATGTAAAATAATAAACAGATCACTTTATGTGAGGAGTTTCAAAAAAGTCAAGAACCAACTGAGCTTCAAACAACAGTTATGCTTTGCCTTTTAAAGGTATAGCGAGACAAATCTAGCTGTTTGACTTTGGACAAGTCACTTACCATCTCAGAGCTAGTTTCCTTGATCATAAAACATAGACTTTAATAACATTAGATCAGTGCTTCTCTGCATTTTTTCTTAGCAGAGAAACTCTTTTTCAAGTCTTACATGAAATCTCCATATATAAACAAATTTTTAAGAAGCTGCTCTGGCTAAAGTTGGGGTGGAGAGCCAAAGGCTTCACTATGCAATACGAGGCGCCCCATCAATCTTTCCATCCTCAATCTGCAGTGGCAGAGGCATTTCAAGAAACCCAAAATTCTGTTCGACATCGTTTAAAAACCACCAAATAAGTGGTTCACTGTGGTCTCTTCCAGTTTTAAAATTCACTGTGCCCGAGAGCCAAATGTTTCCTATTCCTTATCCATATAGTTTAGACAGAAATTCTGATATACTGTTTTGGAAATTAGTACACAAAATGTGCTCAAAGTTTGTGTGTTGAACAGTGAGAAATGAAAAAAATCTAATTCTATTTGCATACCTGAATAGACTATTAAACATAGTTTTAAAAGTTTTCAAACATCATTAAAAATAATATATCACAATCTCCAGGAATATCAACATTGATACCATTTATAGTCGCAAGCTCTATGAGCAGCCTTCATTCACCCACCTGCCACAAATTCCCTTTAAAAATTAGAACATAAATGATTAGGAACTGACAAATTTTTCATTAATTCATCTTCACATCACATGAAATATATCCACTAACGTGACTTAATACTTTAATACAACACTGCTAAAGAGAAAAGTAAAAGATTCATACCGTTACGGAGATTTTCGTATAGGCTCTCAACAGTTAAAAGCAAGTTCTTTTCCATAACTAATCCAAATACAGCCAACCAATGTTTTTTAAAACACTGTAATAAATGTATTAGAGTCCATGGTGGTTTCAAGTACAGCACCTAAAGAATATTTAGAAAAAATGAGCACCTATGGATTTATTATTCCTACTTTTTAAAAGTACCTATTTAGGAATTACTACATATATTTCTGGGCAAAATTCGTTGAATTTGTTTTAAAATAAAAGATGCTTTATTAAAAGTCAATCATAATCTTAAAATGCTAATTCCATTGCAAACTGTTTTGGTAAAATTCATATTAGGTATTAATCTGTATAGTTTCAGAAACCATACATGCAAAAAAGAAAGCATAGTTTTAATCAGAGAAAGCATAGTTTTAATCAGCAAATGTCTTCAATCTACTCTTCAATACAGGCCATTTCTACGAGAAAATCAATCTAATTCTGCAGTCTCCAACCCCTGGGCATGGACCGGTACTGGTCAGTGGCCACAGAGCAGGTGAGCGGCAGGAGAGGGATAGAAGCTTCATCTGTATTTACAGCTGTTCCCCATCACTCGCATCACCACCTGAACTCTGCTTCCTGTCAGATCAGTGGTGGCAATAGATTCTCATAGGAGCATGAACCCTACTATAAACTGCACATGTGAGGGATCTAGATTGCCCACCCCTTACGAGAATCTAATGCCTGATGATCTGAGGTGGTGAGGCTAGCACTGGGGAGCAGCTGCAAATACAGTTTATCATTGGCAGAGAGATCTGACTGCACAATACATGTAATGTGCTTAAATCATCCCGAAACCAGCCCCTCACCCCCGGTCTGTAGAAAAATTGTCTTCCATGAAACCAGTCCCTGGTGCCAAAAAGGTTGGGGACCGCTGTTCTAATTATTTCATATAACTGTGGGAAAACCTATATAGAAAAAAGAAGTTAAATATAATTGCCACTTGCTGCACTCTTGCAAAGACCTTTATGAAGACTGATTATTTAGTTCTATAAAATGTCAACACTTCCTTTTTCTGAATCATTTATTTGCAATGACTTTCCTTATCTCTACTATGAAATACCAACCTTCCTAGTATCTTTTGATAATTGTTCATCATTTTGATTCAACACCTGATAATGTAATTAAGCAGCAAACACACCATATTGGCAAATAGTAGAATCTCACTGAATAGCTAGAATAGATACAAGGTACAATTGATGGGGAATAATGTTTCCCCTACCTATAAATGTAAACAGCAAACAAACATTAAGCAAAACTTTTAAGACCACTATTATTAATATGGTGTTTTGCTGATTGTAGAAAAGATATGAATCTAAAGAAAATTCAAAATATCTTGCTATTAACAATATAATCAATTTTTACTCTGATTTTTACATTTACATGGCACAAGCCAAAATATACACTTCTTTTTCTGAATACATAGTGCCAAGGGGATTCCTTATATTAGACATTTTGACTCAAATCAAATTAAATGAGAGAAGTTTTTCTGAGTTCAATTTAAGCACCGTGGGGGCAGTGTGTCTGACATATAGTAGATGCACAATAAATACTTGTTGACTGAATAAATGAATAACATATATTTTTAACCTTTAAGAAATATCCATCATTTAACTGTCAAACAGTTATTTCAAAACTTGAAGAAAAATTTAATGTAATATAAATTATTACAATGAGGCTTACACATTTCATACAAGTAACATTTCTTAAAATAACAAATCTCTAGCAATAAAAAAAATTTTTCAACTAACAGAGATGAACTAATCACCTCCATCCAGAGGTTGCCAAAAGCAATTTTCATTTCTGTTTCTAATATTGAAGATAGAGCTGTTCCAAGAGATTTTTCAAGATCAGATATGATGCTTTCAAGTAGAATGGACAGTCCAGAATTTGTAGATTCTTCTTCATAGCTCTCTCCCAAGAGTGTTGCTTCTTTAAAACAAATAGTTATAGGCTTTATTTAGGGTACTAATAGCAAATATTTTACATACTTACAAAATTAGTGTTTGGCCACAAACAATAAACATTTTATGTATATAATTAGCATTTGAATTATCTAGAAAATAAACCAATACTTTATTTTCAAAACAGTATTTAGAAACATCTCTATGATAGTTGTTTTAGATGCAATATAAAATATTAACATAGCAAATGCTTTATTTCTGACAAAAAGACAACTATTTTTACTCTAAAAATGTAAGAAATGTGATATTTTAACTACAATTATTAAAAAAAAGAATTACAAGATTGCCTTGGATTTATTTATAACAGAAAACCAAGAACTATGAAGCAAAATGTTTTTTTCCCCCAAAAATGGAGTATTTCTCTAAACTAAGCCCACACCAATAAATTGTTTTGACAGGACCAAAATTTTCAGCTTGACCTTCTCTTTTGAATGAAGCTTTTATTATTTTCAGTGATGTCGTTTCATTAACATTCCTGTTTAGATACCTGAAAACAACTATCATTTTCTTATGGCAAAATTCAAACTATTAAATGGCTTATCTCTACAAATACAAACTAAGAATTTAAAATGACAATAATATAATGACCAAACTGAAAGCACAATACCCCTGAAAAACTATAAACTAGAATACCCTATTACTCTTTATCTAAACACCATTTTGAATATTATGACAAAAGATATGTTATTTCCAAAAAGGGTAAATAAGTAGCATATGTGTATATATGAGTATTCATACAATTGTATATATTAATAAAATGCACGTACAATATTAGAGAATTCTAATATTATTTTACCCACAGAGGGAAAAGGTAGGATGTATTTATAAGTAATGCCAGATTTAATATTAATATAATAGTCCATCAAATATCAACAGATTAATGGCCAGATTATTCTGGCAAAAAAAAAAAAAAAGATGAAATAGCAGTATTGCCTTTACCTTCCTGAATTATTAGTTTAAAATTTCAAAAAAGAAGACTATTACTAGAGTCCTGTAAGTTTCTCTATTACTAGCTGAGTTTTTACTATATTAATAGACGGTTATAAATACGAAACTAATTTTAAAAAAGTTTCCTTACTTCAAATGAATGTTTCCTACAGCAACTATTAATTTCAAAGGGACACTCTGCAAGGTACAAATCAGCATGCACATGGTGATTATAAATATGTCAAAATATGAGTGTACAGACAAAAAACAAATCAATTTGTAAAAGTGTATGTAGAAAGCAATAATGTCAATTATGTTTTCTTTTGGATTACCATTATAATTTTCACTTATTTCTACAATTTTCATGCCAGCGAGTATTCCAAACTTGATGTTATTTTAAGTGTACAAGATGAAACTGTATTATTAATTCCAATGTTATAAATAATCTTAGAGCATAAAATAAGATACAGTTCTAATTATTTACAGTAAGAATACTACCTGCATTCAATTGTTGCTTAGAAATACAAGGCTGATGACATACATCTGTGTTCAGAGATAAGTTTGATAACTCTGCACTCAATTCTTCTTTACTGAATGACTTCACACCACTTATTAGGCCTTTGTTTCTTAAATTTCTATCATCCCTAAGGTTGGGGTTAGGAGGAAAAAATATTTTTTATAAGATAAACCACATGGCAACTCAACACATATGGGATCTAGTCAAAGTTTGGTGATTCTCAGCATATATATTAACAAGACTATACTAGAATTAAAAGTAAGGATTAGCTACAAATTTTCAATCACTAAAAACCGTTATGTCTGCTAATCCCAAAACAGCAACTACATAAATAATGGAGAATCGATAAAGTCTTATGAATTTAATTTCCATTCTAAGCTGAACTAAAAAAAAATAACAATTATATAACGAAGAATATTTCTCAAATTTAGTTTACCTCAAATTCAGAATGGTTTACATATTACTAATTATATTTCAGCCTTCGACAAACTCTAAGGTAGTATGTCCTAGATCAAAATATAATTTAAAACCTACAGATAAAAAATCTCCAATATATCTTTTACTAACAAAAAGATTAACATTATCTTTATAACATTGGTTATAAAAATAACATTGACCAAGCCCCTTTACAAGAAAAAGCTTAGGGCTATTGATTTCTATAATAACTATTTCACATAGAGAATTTTAGCATGATCATGAAACTGTAAAAACTCCATTTTGCAGTGAATAAGATTCAGACTAAAACTGCAATTAAAATTGTTCTGTCCTTTCAGCGTCTTTTCTCACACATGATGAATACAATTTTGCTTAGCATAACATTCATTTTATCTTAGAACTACATTATGAAAATATTAGTGAGGCGGGTAAGAAATAGGAGGAAGGAGGGAAAAACTCTTATTGAGATATACTGGGCACTACTCTAAGTCCTTTACATATATTATTTGATTAAACACTCATAATAACCTCATGAGGCAGGTATTATTATTTTCCCTGTTTATTATACATGAGGAATCTAAGTAAAGCAAGTTGTCCAGGGTCACAAAGCTGATGAGTGGTAGATCCAGGACTCCAAACCAGCAGTCTAACTATACAACAAGCACCCAAAACACAGATGCAACATAAACTACCCCAACCTCACAAATAAATAATCTTCTTGTCTCATGACTAAAAAATTCTGCCATATTTTGATTTTTTAACTATTTTAGGAGGATGTTAAATTGACTTAACCTGCTTTTTCAAAAGTTTTCTGAACAGTATATGAACTAAATAGAAATGAAACTTAACCTATTTGAGATCTCATTCCTCTAAAGCTCACACATTATAAGACTATGAGATATAACTGAGTATGTTTACTGGCAGATTTTAAAATGATGTACATTTTTGATACTTGGTACAGTGGATATGACAGTATGATTTTTTTTTTTTTTTTTTTTTTTGAGACAGAGTCTCACTCTCTTGCCTGGGGCGAGTGCCCTGGCGTCAGCCTAGCTCACAGCAACCTCAAACTCCCGGGCTCGAGCAATTCTACTGTCTCAGCCTCCCGAGTAGCTGGGACTACAGGCATGTGCCACCATGCCCGGCTAATTTTTTCTATATATATTTTTAGCTGTCCAATTAATTTCTTTCTATTTTTGGTAGAGACGGGGTCTCGCTCTTGCTCAGGCTGGTCTCGAACTCCTGAGCTCAGGACGATCCGCCCGCCTCGGCCTCCCAGAGTGCTAGG